>JANPWX010000317.1:1438708-1457906 GCA_024734555.1 Trochalopteron elliotii
CCTGGATACCTTCACCCTGATTTTAATCTAATTTTTGACCAAACCAAGACTTTCAGTGGGCTTCCTTAATGTATTCTCCATTTCACTTCATTGTGCTGCACAATGAAGTGAAAACAAACCCCTAGAATTAGCTTAGAAGAAAGCACATTCACCTCGAGGCAGAAAAAATATAATGAAATTATGAACACCTACCTTCCAGCAGTGGTGGGAGGGAGATTACATTTTTACTGTTTTCTGTGTAATATGTATACATGTAACCTACTCAGTACCTGCTCCTTTCATCAGCCACTGCTGCTGTCACTGGACATGTCGGAAACATTACAAATACAGGTAATTTAAACTTCTGTTGTACTATAAACCAAAGCAGCTGAAGTGGGGAAGCATATTCCCTTTTAGGTTTTTCTTAAATAACCTGTTTAAAAATCAACTTGGAAAGAGCAAGTAGAACAGGTTCTCAGTTGGCACTTTAAACCAAACCACTAAATCCACATAACCCACTGTCCAAACTTCTAGATTCATGGCTTGTTGAAAGATAAGGAATCTTATTTTGACAACAAAAGCCTTTTTTCTTAATACAGGGAAATGTTTTGGTTTATTCAACTAATTCAGTTCAAAGACTTGTTCACTGAAAGCTGAAAAATCAACTGGGAGCCAAAAATCCAGGAAAGTTTATATTTCTTTTACAAAATATTAAGAAAAACAACATGTGAGAGAAAATTAAGCTAGTAATTAAGCTAGTTTAAAATACTGAAAGACATGAACAAAGAAACAATCTGTTCAATTCACTAAGTATGAATGGATTTTTAATACTTAGTTTTCAGTAAAAAATATTTTCTTAAGTTTTAAGTAAAACTACCACCAACAGTCTGGATAGGTAACAAACAAAAAAATTTTTTTTTTAAACAAATTAAAGCTATTTGTGCATTGTAATTGAATTTCAATTTGAGTCCAATTAGATCTTGACACAAATTAATCTTCTAATAAAAAATGAACCCCTGGTTTTTTTAGTATACTAAAATGCAAAAATTAAGATCCTAAATGGGTGCACATTAAATTATACCATTGCTTGACTCGGACTGGTACAGGTGTAGTATGTCCTCTTGGGCAGGGGAGCTATCATACAGACTAAACCAGCCTGTATGTATTTGCCAAAAAAATAATAATAAAAATAATAATAATAAAAAAGGCAATTGTGAACATCAAAATAAAATTAGTATTTCCACAGAAATTTAAAATCTAAAATTGCACTACAAGATTAAAATAGATTTAAGATCATGTTTCCTGTTCCTCATTTTAAGTCTTCAATCTTATTGAATATTGAATCCATATAATCTTGCAAACTCCTGGAGTAGAAATAAAATTGAACTAAGAAATTGGATTTTAGCTAAAATTTGATAATGAAAAAAACAAGAGAATGAATCTGATGGATTATGTTAGTCTTCCTGGAATTACATGTTGCTCAACAGTGAGAAAATTCTTGATTTGAAATGGATTTTTAAACTTCCACTCAGGAAAAGAGGAGTTTATTAAGAAGAGCAAATACAGAGGTCATTTCCTTCCTTTACTCCAGACAACTGAGAAATCTTACTAAGTATTAACATTATTCCTGATCCTTGGCACACAGGGAAGACAAGAAAAAAGGGGTTTGCCTTTGCTCTATGCATGTAAACACACTGGAAATTAAACTTTTGCTACCTGACAGGCTGATCTCCCAGATTGCTGCAGCTAAAAAGGATTCCTTGAAATCACTTAGATGTGTTTTTCAGATAGCTGGCAGTTAAAATGAAATCACATTATCACTAAACATTAAATATACCATCACATAACTCAAAAATACATTAATTTTGTTAAACACAGAAAAAACATGAAGTACTGCATTTTTCAAATCATACTGAAAAATTACAAATTATACACTTCTAAGACTAAAACAGTCTATAGAAAGGAAATTCCAGCTTCCAGAAATGTCTTGATTCTGTATCTTAAACTATCAAACCTTTAATACTCAACAGATTGAAAGATTCAGTATTTTAGATCAAAAATATGTGTTCTAATGAGAGGTTTGGTACCTCATTTACAGCCAGGTTATTTTTGTGTCCAAGTCGTTATCTTTTAAAATATTTTCATGCCTCCGTAGACTCCAAGAACAGCGAAAATGCTTCCCAGCAAACATCCACCTAAACAATGGCAGGGGACTCTGAGAATCAATTCAAGCAGTGGGTATCTAAGCACTGAAAGTTGAATTTTCTCTGGAGACATCAATCTCACTAGCTTACTTTTCTTCCCTTGGCCTTATGGTGTCTCCAGCAGAGTGAGCCACCTTGGGTTTCATCCCAGCTGGAGCAAGGGGTGTGCATCAGCTCAGAAAATCAGGCAACTCCTTCAGAGCTTGGCAGATTCAGGAACTAACTCCAAGGGCCCAAGCTTTGTGGAGCATGCTCAAATTTTTTTTATTGATAGGAACGGCAGATCAAAAACATTTTGAAAATGAGTGTTCTGTAAAAACAGACACTCAGAATCCCTCATTGGAGCCATTCACTTTTACTGCAGACCCCAGATTCTCCACCTAGAGATCCTTTGTCGATATTATCTATGTGCAAGCACTAGATGATGCTTAAATAAAGCATAAATATATTTGTCTGCGCTACTTTATTAGCAGTTACAGTGATTGTTGGGATATCTTTCCTGTCCTTTGTGTAGACTGGTCTCACATTGTTAGTCTCACATTGTTAGTCTTTAAGAAGTCTTTGTCTCTTTGATGCTTTGTCTGTGTGATTTGAAAAAGACGTAGTGATATTCTTAGCTAATATCATCCTTGTAATCTACTGAAGAATCTACTATTCCCTTCCCTTATAACTTCCTTACAGAATAAGTAGGTATATTTCCCTCCCACTCTTTACCTCAGTTCTGTTTGTTTACAAGCCTCATGTTTTCACTACATGTTTCACAAACTCTTTCTGAATTTTTGGCTTAAAGTGTGTGTGTGAGCAAATTTCTGTTGGACATTTTATGTTCCTTTGTACTCTCTTCTCTCGGGCTCACTGATCCATCCAGTCTTAATTTGACAGGTCTGTAGGATTTTGTTGACTCATTCACAGATAATTTCGTACTTCTTCCCATTGTGTCAGCACTACATTTTTTTCAGTCAACATATTTTTATTTCTGTAAACTTGCTCCAATGAACTGATGACAGGAAAAGGATCAGTCAAGGAAATGAGCCATAGACAGTTTAAGGACAGTAGGGTTTATCCTGTTGCACAAGCTGGAAGAGGTGAATCTACCCAAGTTGAATTTTTTGGTTATGATGTGTTGGAAGCTCAAGAGCTGATTTTGCATGACATAGTTAAATTTGTATCAAGGCCAGAAAGCTTCATCTGTGGTCAGGTCTACTAACATTTTATGGCCTGCCCTTTCTGTGTGCTTTTCTGATTGATGTGCATTTGCTGTTTCCCAGAAAGAGCAGATACTCTCTTGGGGTAGTGGTTCTGGTTATAATCCATTTTGGGAACCTGCCAGCTGCTGTATTGAAGGAAATTTCTTTCTGAGGGTTCAAGCAAGTGAACAGAACATGTATGAGAACAAGAAATCTTTTTTTGTTCCATATTGCAATGCAGGAATCACTGAAGATAGGGCAGTCATTGTAAACAGCCAGACAGATTCTGGCAATAATCTTGGGCTGTAATGGTCTTTCCTTAGGTTCTGGGAGGAGAAGAGAATGTACAGCCAGCCTGTCATTTCACTGATCATACATTCCCCTCTGAAACCAAATCAATAGTTTCAGATTGATTAAATGAACTTGCAAACTCCCTATTTCAGAATTCAGCTTGGGACATGACAGTATTCTCAGATGGCAACATCTCATGGAGAAAAATAAAAATCAGTGGATATGACCTTTCTGGCATCAATGGATATGACCCTTCTGGCCTCTATTAAGGATACTGCCTCGTTGCATTCTGCATTTTAAATTTCATTTTGCCATAAAGTTAATTTTTTAATGGCATTCCTTCTGAAACTATGGGAAATTATGGAAATTCTTTGCTTATGCTCCCTTAGCTACCATAGTCTAAATAATTTCTCACAGTCAGGCCCCAGCAATCACCCAAGGTTTTGCACAACTGGGCATTATAGTCTCCATGTATTTTACAGAGCTGGAAGAATCTTCAGGTATTTCAAATACTTTGTGACAAGTCATGCTTTTCTCCTAAAAAGTCAATTCACTTACATACAAACTATAAGAGCTTTTGGGTAAAGGTCAATCTGTGGTGACTGGACCCATGTAGTCATGGCTCATCTCTACCTCCTCTGCATGAGTAACTAAATCAAAAGAATAACTAACACACACACATTTCTGCCTCACTGGATGTGTACAACCCAACTATCTTCCTCTTCTAAAAGGAAGCAGGAAACACAGCTTTAACAATTGTTTTAAACACAGGTTGATAGGAATGGCAGCAAAACAAAAGCTCCACAGATCCATTTCAAAACTCCAAGATAACCTGGTATCCTCCACATCCTGCCATGAAAGACTCACCACTGAGCTCCCTGTCTGCCTCCTGCCAACTCTCCTTGGAAGGCAAAGTACTGTAACATAAAGGAACTTTCCATACATCCTGCACTTCTAGCTTGATAAGGCACAGATAGTACTGAGCCTTGGGAATGGGCTCACCCCATGGCAGCAGCTGGTGAGATGTGGTACATCACAGCTGTACAACAGCCATATATAGCCATGTTAAGCAAAGCTGTAGCTGTAGCAGCACTGCTAGAGAAGTAAAATGGCTTCAAATGACTCCATATCTGCCCTTAGGTCTCTCCTCAGTGAGGAGAAAACTGCCTGAAACACCCATCACATACTTTAGAGGTAGAAACCATGATGATAATTTCTACATTTCCTTGCCCAGATTTTATTTTCAAAGAGGAAAAAGAAAAGCGTGAAAAGTACATCCCTTTCTGTTACATTCTCTTACAAATTGATAGGTACATAACAGTGGTTAGAAAGCACTAGGCTGCCTTCCTTACCAAGACAATATTAGCTGGTTCCTGTTTTACAAGGTTGCTAGTTTACAAGGATCCACAAGAATGTGACCTGCACATTGGACAGCAGGTACCAGTTTCTCTGGGCTCTTTGACTTGGGAAGGAGGATGGCCAGCAGCTCACTTCCTGTGGAAGCTGGCTTGGAAGATGAAACAGTGTAGAGCATTATGGGAGAGACAGATTCTTTTTTTTAGGTAATCAGCTTCATCAAAAGCATATGTTTAGATGCCAGTGACTTCTCAACAAATGCTGAGAGTCATCTCTACATGAAGAGAATGGCAAATTTTAGCACAGCAGCATGAAAGAAGGCAGAGGAAAGTCCAAACATCTAATGCAGAAAAACATCCATCCATTGCTACAGACGGTATTTCTCCTACACAGGGCACAAGTAAAATGTCTGTGTAGTGTGGGTGTGCATGGGGTTATCATTCTCTGTTCCTGTAGCAAGTACATTAATAATACATTAGGTGTCTTTCAAAGCTGCATGCTTGTGTCCTCCACCTGTGTTTAATTTAATAGGGGAAATGCCACATTCTGAACAATGAATGGTACCTTAAAGAATAACAGTTTTCAGCTCTAAAATTGTGTAAGTCTCCCCTCTGTTTGGGATTCAGTATAATTTCCATTGCCCTGTCTATAGAGGTCACCTCCTTGTTATCAGTTCTGGCTAATTAAAAGATTAGGAGATCAGGAAAGTCACCCTGAGGAATCAGTTATTACTAGAACTAACAACAGCTGGCAAAGTAGTAGAGACATGTGACTAAGTGTCCTAAACCCGTTCCCTTTACACAGCTTTCAAGTTTATCAGAAACCACCAGGGACTGGGACCAATGTTTAGCATGATTGGTTTTCGTTCTGTGGCCTATGGAAATCATTCCCACTCTCCCAGTGAATTTGCTGTTAATGATGTTTCATCAAGAACTACTTTCCAGATGACTGGTGTATGTCAGACCACGTTCCCAGTAGCAACCTGTGTTGCAAGCTCATGTTTCCAGCAGCACACTAAAATATTTATAATCTCAGTTAAATCTCCAGATGCACACACACATGCACAATGAAGGCCACTTGTAGCTAAGTGCTAGGTCACTGTAGCACTTTTTTTTCTTTGCTATTTCAAGGCAGGACTAACTACTTTACCTTTAGGCTTCATGGCTTCAGTGTGATGATGGCAATGCTGTCTGTTGTTTGAGTCTTCACAGGCCTCTGACTGTTTCATCCCTCAGGTTGAAGAGGTCCTGGTGTGCTGATGTTATTGTTTCCTAGTAAGTGCTATGAATTGCAAAATATTTTAAATGTCTTGGAATAATTTCCACATGACAGTTCATCGTGGGCCTTCTTTCAGACACTTACTGTAAAACACTCTTAGCCTATCTCAAACTCATTTCTAACATGAAAGGTCCTGTAATGTTTCAAGTTTCTCCCACCCTTACTCACAATGATAGAAACATTCTAGCAGTGATAAATATGGCAAAATAAAGCAGTTTTCCCAGCTAGATCATGAGCAGTAAATTCTAAAGCTGTCGGTAGCTGTGAAGAGATTTCTGAAAACTACTTTTCACACTCCAGACAATGACTACCTTATATCAAGGTGTATCAGAAACCTGCTTGAGACTGAAGTTTGTAAACCTGACATGGGAGAAGTTCCAAGTGCTCCAAATGGAACCATTTATAACAGAGCAGAGCTGAGCCTGCCCAGCCATCTTCTGAGAGACCTGAAACAGGGCAATGTCTTAAAAGGTCCTGGCAAATTCTTGAAATCAGCATCTCCTGGGAGACATGAAATACAATTTGAAGACCTACACAAAGCAATTTTGACAGTTTGCATAAAGGATACATTCTGAACACAAAATTATGTTTTTCTTGAAGAAGATCAAGGAAGTGTCTGAAGAGTCCTAACTTGTAGTCCATCAATATCCGAGATCAGATATGACATTACATGGTTATTTGAAGTATGGACATTACTGGAGGAGGAATTTTACTGCTCAGCCAAGAAGGCTGTAGCAATTGGGAGAAAATTAAAAAGGATGCAAAAAGTAATGCTGGCACAGCAGAAATTGCTGGTGACATAATGCAGGGAGCCTACCTTGAAACAATAGCAATAACAATGGAGCAGCAAAATTGTGAGAGGCCCCAAAATGTTTCCTTCTGAGGAGTTTATCAAAAAGAGGATGTTTTCATAGCAATAGAAAAATAATGAACACTCTGGAGCAGGTAAATATGCTCTATACTCTCATAAAGTGAAGACAGATAGGCTTTCACAGGAATTTTAAAAATAATAAAAATTAGAGTTCATAAATCCAAAGATAACTAAATTGTCTCCCTCCATTTTGGTGCAAACAATCAGAAACATAAATAATTTACCACAATTATTTCTGTCACTATCCATGGTTGATTTTATTGTGCTCAATTTAAAGGTCTTTGAAACATCCAGATCTAAAGATGGCCAGATTGTTCTTCCCCAAACTAAGAGGACTGGCTGACAGGTTTCTTGGTAAAAAGACTGGCAGTCTTCTATAATAAAGACTTCATGTCTGTATCCCTAAATTAATAGCTGCAGCCACTGGATCAAAAGAATTTTGTTCTAGTAAAAGCAGTCAAGCTGATAACTCTGGAGACTGAGGGGTCTCATTTATTCACAGAGCAATTAAATTATAGAAGGCACTGGGCAGATTCCTCATAACTACGCCTTTCAGTTGCTACTCAAATAAAATCTCTATTCTGAGGCATCTCTGCTGTGGTGAGGGTGGCAGTTAGCACAAATCCTGGACTGCAGATGTGCAGTGGGAAACATCTGTCTCAGCAGGAAAGAGTGACATCCAGACACTTTGCAAAAGCCAAAGAACAGGCAACAGATGGCAGCAATTTTCATTCACCAGTGGACTGGCTTGGACTCCTTTCTGGCTAACAAGTGTGAATGTCTTAATTATCTGTCCAGTTCTCTCAGACTTCTGCATCTAAGGCTGAGAAAAGTGCACACTTGGTGACAGTTGTTTTTTAAATTACCTAATAAAAACAAAGCTAGTAACAGCACTCAATTCCCAGGCACTCAGCTGCTCACAGGCTCTGCCTCTGCCTCTTGTCCATGGGCCAGAATGGTGACATACATGCTCAATTAAAAGGCTCAGGTTTTTCAGTGGGGTTCTGACTTTCCACCATGACTCTGACAGAGGTACAAAGAGACCAACAACCAGATAATTCAGCCCCTACCAAAAACGCAGAAAATTCTTTATTCCTCATTTTGTGCCCCTATAATTAGCACATCCTATGCCTGGAAACATAGAAAAAAGCACAAAAACATATGAGCACTCTGTCTGTGAATTGCTAAAATCGTCCCAAATCCACAGAGCAAGACAAAGAAACGTTTAGGATTCCTGGCAACTGCTCCACTCCCAGCACATGCTAAACAAAACCCTGCTATCTAACAGGGCGAGAGGATGAATTAACATAACCACCTCTCCATACAGCAATTAGCAAATGAAATCAAAACAAAGGAAATGTCCTCTATTAATCTTTCCCTGCCAAAGAGCAACTGACTGCCATATAATCCACAGCAATTAGCCCAATAATGGGAGCGCAAGAGATTTATCTTGAAGCAGGAATTAGGGAGGGCACGATTAATGTACTGTACATCAAGAGTGCAGGCAAAAGCTGGTGATCCCTCAGTGCAGGGTTGTTTGAGGAAACTGAAAAGCTTTGTAGCCTGGAACCAGTTTGCAGCACATATACCCCAATATTTCCCTTTAACATATCCTGAAAAAGTCTAGTTGGCAGTCACTGCATATGGGAAGACGACAGCTCATATCCAAATATACACAAGCAAAATTTCAAGTCAGAGAAGACTGAAGCTTATATATGGCTGTTCCTGAATAGCAGGGGGGTTTGTACGTTCATTGCATGAGAAGGATGCCAAGGAGTTTAGTGACATGGCCCATCAGGATGCAAAAATCCAAAGGAGTATTGAGAGATCTGCCACTGTTAATCACTATGTCCCCCCAGCTTTACATGCTGTGGAAGATGAACCCCAGGAAGCTCCAGAATAGTTCATAGGAACTGTTCGTACTGTTTGTAGGAACAAAACTTGATAATACAGTGAAATCTCTCACATTCTATTTTCTTCCCTGCTATTTAGACGTTTTGAAATCACAATACTCCACTGCTTTTCACGTTTAGTTCTCACGTGTTGCTTTTTCTGCCTGTTTAACTTGTTCTTTTAGTGGGGATCTAGCTCAAGCAAAACTGCAAAGCAGCTGGAAATTGAAAAAAATTGAGTAGTGCAGAGCTAGAAAAAAATGCAACATCCAGCTTGGTGGATCCTATACTACAAGACAGGTAGGGGATCGGGTAAGAGAAGTCGTAACACACAAAATACAATTCTTGCCATTAGCTGAATATTTCTTAAATTAGAAGATGCATTTTCTTTCTTCATTTTCCCTTCTCCAGAATCACATGAAAAGTGAATAGCAAACATGGAACAGCTTACAGGGACACTACAAAGCTCTTGCTTACATATGCACCAGAAATAGAAGAGAGAAAATGAAGGGGAAAAATTAATTATCTAAAGATAATCTTTGTTCTAAGCACCATTATTAGGTATCACAAACTTAAAAGACTGTGCTTATTTTAATGCAGCACAGGGAAAGACATTTAAGGAGATTTACAAAGATTAAGACCTCTGCCATAAATATCTGTGCCAAAATTTTACTATGAGACAGTAAACAATTTATAGTCCTGTGACATTAAGTGTAATAGGACACAAGGTAGTAACTGGATTCAACAAAATTCTTGTTTCAAGGATATTTGCTACACTACAGAAAAGGAGATTTTAAACAAGTGTAATAGGAAGAGTACAGACTCTGCATACTACTAAAATCAATGCTGAAGTGGTGTGCAAATACCTTCTTGTCATCAACTTAAATATGGACTAGCTAGACAAATCAACAGAGAATTTGTGTTGGGCAACTGGTCCCAGAGCTGTTGGGTCTGCTGGGGCTTTTAGGTATTCAGTCAACTCAAGAGGAATTCTGAGACTCTGTAATGAGGTGTATTTCGAAATCATCAGATTTAGCCATAGATGAGAGCTTCACTGTTCAGGAAGCCTGGTAACAGATTTAGCCCTTCTCCACTTAGAATAAATGGCTTTAGAGTTTCCATCAACTGCTGTACCCTGTCTGTGCTCCAGGACTGTGTCTAGTGTCTTCACACAGCAAATATAAGAGAAATAAATACAGAAATTGAGACAGGTTTGCCCACAAGTCATTCCTGAAAAACCGTGGATGGATTCACATTTCTAATCCTATAATTTTGCAGTTGATTTGTTTCAATAGAGCAGAGAATTTGCTTCCAAAATCCAAAGTTTGACCCTTAGTCCCCATGTGTCATATTCCTAATTGGAAAAAATCATGTACCTTTCTGCCAAAGAATACTGCTTGTAAGTAAGAAAAGGGTTTATCAGTGTTCATCTAGAGGAGTTACTAAAACATCAGACAAGGGTTAAGAACAATTTGAAAGACTACTCAGTAACAATGATTCAGTTTAACTTTCTCTCCTCTTCCTCTTTAGATTTTATTTCTTCTCTTTCTCCTTCCTCTCCTTCCTACCCCCTCCCTCACTTCCTGCTCAAAAAATCTGAAAATCTTTTCTCTATTATCACATCCTTTAAGCTTCACAAAGAGGACATGTTCATTCCTGGAATATAGTGTATAGATTTTCTGCATGTGCCTAGCATACTCAAAATGGGGGAATGATGTGGCAAAAGCAAAAAAAGTAAGGAACCAGCTCCAGTGAGAGAGAATAATTACAGTTACATGGTAGAATATACCAACATGAAGCTTCAGCTCTCTTGAAGTTGTCAGAGATTTAATCCTTCTCATTTCTCTTCATGTTCATCAACTCACCCAGGAGGGTCACTTTGCCCTGATTGTGGCAATCTGAGGTGGTCTCCCACAAAATCAGTTTAGCTGTTTCTCTAGTTCATGTAATACTATGTTTACCATTGCTCCCATGGGTTTCTTTCCTTTTTTTTTTTTTTTTGGAACAGTTAATTTATTGTACTTCATCAGTTTTTACAAGGAACAAAACAGAGGATACTGTTTCTGGGGTCCTCTTTCCAGTATACAGCAGTCACCTCCCAGGCACTGAAGAGTAATGCATCTGGAACTGTTTGCTGTTCTCCAAAATCATTAGTATGTCTTGCCATCTCACACTGACAATCTAGACCCAAATATGCATGAGAAGACAACAGCAGCTGCTGCTTAGTGCTGCCTTCTGAGGAATCCTTAATAGCAGCATCACCAAAAGATCGTGCCAGAGAATTCAGTTCTTAAGCAGACGGTTCCACCTTCTCCCACAGTCTGTCTCTTGCCCATTACAGCTGATACATTCCCATGACACGGAGATCAGCACAGACCTGTCAACATAGCCCAGCACAAGCTACAGCTGCATCTCCATCTATCCAATTACAGCAGTCTTTCTGACAGCATTTCTATCAAGGGTAAAAAAAGAGTGGCATTCAGCCAGCTGGCCTGCCCCACTGCCCCACTGCCTTACAAAATGGTAATGGAGGGCAGAGTGTCAGAGATGATCTCGTGGCTGCATGGCTGGTCTCCTAGTTGTTTTCCTCTTGGTGGACAGATTGCAAAGAAATTATTATTTGGCACCAAGTTTTAGTTACTGGGGTACTAGCAGACTTCTCCCTTGATGCATTCATAATTCATATTTTTAATATCTAATCACCTACACATGGAGAAATGCTGGAAGCCATAAGAGCATGACCTGGCAGAATTCAGTCTGGTCTACACTGAACAAAGCTATAGCCACACAGGACATTCTTGATCATCCATACTCTGCCCCTAAGCAGGGACACTGTTGTATCTTAATTTGACAGCAAGAAAATAAAGAGTGGTTTAAAATGAAAGCTGTTAGTCAAGGATTTCGTCATACAGATAGATTTGGAAAGAACAAAGTTCTCATTATACTGACTGTTGAGATTCTCTTTTGTGGAACTGTGACAAATCTAATAGTGCATGGAGGGATATTTTTTAATAGAGTCAACAGGCAGATGGATGAGATTTTAGACAGACAGAGACAGAAGTGTATAAACTTCAGCCAAACACAAAGAAAGAGAAACTGCCTGGGAAAATGTAACTGAGAGTAACTCAGCATGGCTTGGTATTGGGAGCTGAACTTGCAGCTTTGACAAGGCTGACTTTAAGGCGACCTTCAGTGAAGCTCTTTAACAGTGTATGCTGGGCAATCGCTGGTAAATCTTTATTAATTTTAATTGGCGGCACCCATTTATAAGAACCATTAAAAAGGATAAATTGAGCCCATCCGGCGTAATGTCTTTTGTTAATTAGTTTGTCAGCACTGTTTTAATATCCCCTAATGACTTCATATTTCAGGCCTGACATTAAAGGAGACGCTGTGAGAAAGGAAATGGTCTTATCACCATGTACATTTTTTTCTTTTTTTGAACAAAAAGTGTCCTTCCAGGCCTGACCAAGGTTAGGTGTCATTTAACTCAGATAGACAGGTACCACAAGACTTGGAAGGGCCCTATCACCCTATCCAAACCTCACCTTGCTACTGAACAACATGCTCTGCTAAGATTTTCTCTTTTTACAGACCCACACAACAGCAGAAGGAATTAAAAGTCATTAGTCACCAAATTCCCATCCTCCATAGCTCATCATGGACTTGTCTTTAGTCTCAAAACACAACCATGTGGGAAAAATACAGGAAAAACCTGGTACACAATTGCAGCCATGCCTCCCTTAAGTAATTCAGGTTAAACCCCACAGAGCTAAAGGTCTTTTGATTCACCAGGATATGCACAACACTGATATTCTGATCTGTCTTGGGGACCATAAACTTACAAATGAAAAGTTGATAGAATAAGAGCATCAATAAAGAATGCTTTGTGTATGGATTTAATTTGTGACAGAAGATGATGGAGAAATTATTTCTCTGGGGATGACTCTTGGTCTGGAACAAAGGTGAGGGAGCAAATCTGTGATTTTGGTGTCAACAATTCTCTTCTTCTTGTGCTCATCCTGTATTTCTTGTAGTAGCCCACTCGAACTTTTATCCTGGAAGATGAAGAACTTGAATTCAGTTATGAATATTGGAAAAGCGCTTCTAATTAGTACAATATTTTAGACCTTTACATCTCAAATAGGCTATGAAGATTTTAAATTACCTAATAAAAGCAATTTAGAACATTTTACTCTTTTTCTTTAATATGTATGCACTTGATAATTTTTATTCAAGGAGGAAGTATATTCAAGGAAGGGCCAGGAGAAGGATCAGCTGTAGCTATCACAGAAGATAACACAACCCATCGTTGTCTGAGAACTCCCTTTATGAGGTGAACATTGTGTACTCAGACACCTTGTTTCTCCCCTCACACATCTGCCACACGCGTCTTTGAGCTGATGAACACTGGAATTATTCATCTAGGGAAGCATTTCCTCACTATGAGGTCTGCAGCAAATTTTGTTCCTACTCAGTTTCCTACGGTGACTTGTTCAATCAAGGGGAAGATCCTGAATTAACACTCACTTTTTGTCAGTGAAGGGTTGATTCATGAGCCGGATTCTATTAGTTTTTTTCATTTAAGATTACAATAGGTGAGCAATGTGAGGCAAATAACATCCCCCAGTTGTTAATATTACATTTGATGCTTTGGGGCCTAGTGTTGGATTAATTCACATGGCGGTGAAGTGAGTAAGTGAGACATAGCTGATAGAAAAATTTGCTTTTCCGCTGTCTTACACCACTTTGCAAATCACGAATATTTTCATTAATTGTAAGGTGCTTGCATTTATGCTGTAAAAGGAAAAGGAAAATTAAATCTTTAGCTAATAAAGTAACAGGGTTTTTTTCCTTTAAATTTTAAGTTTAGCCATAGATAGCTCCTTATAGGCATCATACTGAGAATTGTAGAGAGACATGTTCTGCTTTGCTAGATCACCTTTCAGCAAAACAACAAACAAGTAATTACTGTAGCAACTGAATCAGATAATAGTTTTATTACTGAGCAAAATCCTTGCCTCAAAGTCAATTGAAATCTCGCTGTAAGGGTCTGAAGAACTAAGAGGTTTTGCTTTTCCATTAAAATTTAAGGTTAATGATTTTACAAGATTTTTTTTTACAGCTACGCAGTCACAGCATTTGAATATTAAAAGCTGCTCTTTGATCTCCTGAAAGCCATCCTACTGTCATTGCAAGCTTGTGCCATGTTTCATGCAGATTTAAAATTTTCAGGGGACTGCTAAAACTATGCCCTATGTGAAGCACACAGTAAAAGCATGCCTAGGGTGAAATAGATATTCCCAGCAGTCTCAACACCTCTTTGAATGAACTGCCTTTGCAGGGAATAAAAGTCTAGAGTTTTTTTCTCCAACCAGCCTGTCTCTTGTGCACTGGTGTGCTCTACAGAACTCAGTCTTTCATAATCAAAGGTCTGTATAACACTGGCAGCATAGCTGGTACTAGTCTCCATTTCACAGCTCTGACAAATACAAATTTACATAATAGTCTTTCATTTCTATAAAACATAGTGATTCGTGACAAGCATATTTCCAGTCTTCACCACAGAACAAAACCTTGTGTTTTCATTGTTCCAGTACTTCCAGCTCTCGTTGTACAAAGAATTATGCCTTAATTAGTTTTGCCATTGCTAGCTAGAAAGTGAAAAGAGACAATTTTCATCAGATGCATTAACTCAATGACAGTTGAAATTCACCTGGGAATTGAGAAAGAAGGAAACTAATATTCCTGTTTCCAGTCACATCTAAGAGCCAGAGAGAAGAGGGTGGCATCTACCACTTCCAAAATATGGAAAAATAAGGCCTAGCCCTTCCAGTATATTCCCCCATATATTCCAACACTATTTTCACCTGTTGATGTCCTTCCTTCTTTCATATAAAATGTTCTGTCCTCCAGCATATCACTGTTGCTCCTGCTCTTCAGGATTTAGATATCTAATAATGAAATGTCCAAATACTAATAAAATGCCTGTATTTTAATATTTTTTTAAGTCAGTGAGTGTGTCTAACATATTCCAGACACTTTAATAAAATTTCAATGCTTTATTGCCACCTTTTAATAAATTATTGTTTTTATCTAAAATCCAGCTTGCCCAAAACCAAACCAAATCAAAGAAACAACAACAACAAAAAAATACCACCCACATCTTAGTGCCTAAAAAATGTGGTACCCAGAAAAATAACCTGACCAGTCTAGATAAGTCTGTATAATTAATTTTGCAAATGTATGTGAACAGAGTTACAGGAAGGCCCTTTCAAGTGGTCCCTTGTCTCAGCTGGTGTTGAACCTGTAGTTGCTTTCTGCAGAGAGCAGCCACCACTGCCTCAGGTGCCTTGTGAGTTAAGCATCCCACTTTTGATCCCGATGTTTGCTGGAGGCCTGGTGGCCTTCAGCAAATTTGGCTGCCTCACATGCTAATATATCCATGTTTGTGGATTCAACAGCATTACTGACTTTGGAGCTAATCAGGTTTTGAGAGACTTTCAGACATGACCTCTTAGCACTCTCTTTTACCCTCTTTGACTCACTCTCTTCTGGTATTCATTCCTACCCCCTATACATAAATGCCTATGGAATTCATTCACACCCACACAGAAGAGGCTTTTACAACACACACACAGGAGATCTGACACATCTGGGGAAAAGCAGAGCTCTTAGGTAGTACCATGTGAACTGTGCTCCTATGTGCAGTGGCTCAAGAAGTGATGTCAACAGGCCTGTGAAAGTCAGAGTAAAAGCTACAAATTTACTTGTTTACAGTGAGTATAATTGTTTTAAAAAAATCACTAAGAACCATAAAGGTAAAACAAATGTGAAGTTATTCAAGTGCTTTTTTATTTAGCATATTGTTTAAATAATAGATTAAAACCAAGTTCAAAATCACCTGCTTTGATCAATCATCAAGAGATCATAGTCTATTTTTTCATCAGAATCAGCTTTGTAGCCTATACCTCTGCACTGGAAAAAGCAATTGCCTGATTTTCTCCCGTGGGAAAAAATATAAAAGGAAAGAGAATAAATCACATGGATTTATGCAAAATCAGAAATGTCACTGTTTGTGTCATAGGCTCCTATATCCTACGACCATTTAGCCAGCAATTTGTTTGTCCTGCATTATGGTGAGCATCCACCATCAAAGGAGAGTAGTGCTGTGTTAGCCTGCACTTACTGGTACAGATCTCAAACCACTTCACAAAAACTGCCCAATACCCTTAATCCTCATTTTGCAAAGAAGAAACTGATACACAAAGAAAAGTTGTTTGATACTGATGACAGAATCAGGATACATCTGCTAATTTTTTTTTCTGGAAAAATACTATTTTTTTTTCTTTTTTCTTTAGTATGGAGGATTAGAAAGTTGAGGTTGCATATTTCTCAGCTCTTCTTTGATACAAAACCTGTTAATCTTCCCAAATTCCCTTATTTTCTTCAGTATTGCCTTCTATGTAACTTCTCCCAAACCAATTCCTGGTCACAAGTGGTCAAAAGTGATAGAAACCTTCAGTACCAGCAGTTTCAATGAACAATTCCCTCTTTGGCTTCAGACCTGTCACTTATAACCTCACCATTTTCTCTTAATCCACTGCTTCCCATGATGAAAACAGTCACAACTGTAATGAAAATAGTTTTGAAAATAAAGTGGGTTTATAATGTAGTTCATAAAGAAATAAAAACCTGCAGAAGTCAATTAATAGGAGTCCCATGGCCCCTATTCACAGGACTACACTAAAAGTTTCTCACAGAAGAGAAAATAAGCAAAATCAAACAAACATGAATATGAATTCTACCTTAGTGAACTGTCTCCAAACATTTGATAGCTCACCCCTGTCCTTTGTTATCCAGTTTTATTCAAGTAAAACAATCCACTGAATAATCCACATGAATAATCTTGATCTGGAACCTATGTACAATGACTTCCTTATATGTGTTTTGTAACACATATAATCTTGCTTCCTTTCTCCAGCCAAAAATAATGCAGTTTTGGAATAACTTTCTTGCCAAGAAATTCCATATTCACTTTGTGGGACCATTTCACTTTAAACTCACTATTTCCAATGAGACCTTTCAATCAACCTGTTCACAACAACAGTTTCATGGAATCATAGAATGGTTGGGGCTGGAAGGGACCTTAAAATCATCTAGTCCACCCTGCCCGCCATGGGCATGGAATCTTCCACTAGAAAGGGATTTCAAACCCAACAAAAGTACATTGAAAAGGCAAGTGAATTTCAGGTTTTACATGAGTAATCCAGAGCTACTCTCAGTATTTGCCTGCCTTTATGGTGGGGTGAGGCAATCACAAGAATCGATCAGCATCCATTCAAGCACTTCCAATAACTTCCTCATTGTCTTCTCCATCAGTACCAAGCATTGTGTGTATAGGCAGGCCCTGCATATCTATACAGAAAGCTAAGACATGTAGTAGAAAGAAAGCTGGTCAGAGGCCCTTAAATCAGTGGGTGCTACAGGTGCTCAGGTCAGTGCTTACTGAAGGGTTACCAAGCTGAGTTCTGCTCAGTGGGAAACATGGGATTATCCCTGGGAACAATTGTACTGACTCACAAGACAGGTGGAGTCTGGTCTAAGGCCAAGTCTAGCCCTGAGTACTGCAAGCACTAGTCTCTAATTGCTGGTTCCTCTACCCAGTCTGGGAGACAGGAGGAGAGCAAGAAATCCTACCTGTAGAGCAGCACCTGGTGGCAGCTGGAACAGCAGCATTGCCTCTGGATTCCTCCTGCTTGTGCACCTCAGCCTGTTGGCAGAGCTCACAATACAGCTGCTAACTGCAGACTTTCACAGATCAGGTCCATTATGTTCTCTCACTGTATCTGACAGGGACTAATGCCTGAAATCACATTGGTCTTAAAAACAGAGACTCTCCAGAGCTGCAATATTCAAGCACAGTCCTTTTCCAAAACCAGAATCTCTCAGCATGAGGCTTATCTCAAAGCCAACTGCATTGCATCAGCCACCTGGAAGAAGTACTTTGAAAGGTTTTTGACCTTTCTTTTCCATTTGGGGACAAAAGTGTTTCAATCGCATCATCCAACACCTAAACAGGAACAGGTTCTCACTCCCAAGTTTGAGAACCAGAAGTAACATTTTAAAATAGCAAGCAGCAATCCTTGTGACAGTGAAAAATTCACTTGGAAAGCATCAAAGTGTGTGAAGACCTCACACAGTTTGGAGGAGCTGGTTCTTTGAGATCTAGCTGTGGCTCAGTTAGGTGGGTCCTAGAAACAGCTCTTAATTCCCCCCACACAAGAGATTAGGATATCAAACAAGTGCTCTCAGAAAGGGCACTAATTCAGTTTCTGCTGTTATTCTGCACAGAGATCTCAAAACTCTCTGCCCTCCAGATGATACAGTAATATGAGTTCACTCCCATGAGCTCACTCATGATCTGACCTGGCAAAAAGGACAACAAAATTGTTGAAAATGAAACTATTTTAAAAGCTGAGGGAAATCCTCACACAATTGATTTTACTAATATTGTTCACAAAGCTTTCTAGAGATGGCCTATCTACATGCAATACGTATAATTAAATAATTTATATAACTGAATTCACACTTTCACTGAATCATCTGTGCAGTGAATAGTCATCAATTCACTCTTTATAACAAAATTAACTTGACACTGCTCTCAGCCCTGCAAAAATAACAAAGCAAGAGTTGTGAATTTCTCTGTTAACTGAAAATCAAACAAATTCAGCAGAAACACTTTCCTACTGTCTAACCAATAAAAATGTTATATGTCTTAAAAGAACACGGATTCAATTTCCTATTCATACTTGGCAATTGCTAGCTAACTCTGTCAAAGTCCTCAGAAGGTGATGAAGCATGGGCTGGATAAACGGGTTGTAAGGTGGTGTTAAAACCTGCTGAACTGTCAAGGAGTTCAAAGGGTTGTGATCAATGGCCCAAAGCCCAGCTGGAGGCCAGTCACTAATAGTGTACATCAGGGGTTGATACTGGGGCCAGTAGTATTTTATATCTTCATTAATGGTCTGGATAATGGGACAAGGGTGCACCCTCTGCTGTTGCAGTGCATGATTTAGGGTTTTGAATTTGTATTTGTATTTTGTTATTTGTTTGTAATGGTATGTCCCTTTCACACAC
>JANPWX010000317.1:1458302-1474801 GCA_024734555.1 Trochalopteron elliotii
GACCCACTCCTCATTTCCAAGCCTCATCCAAGCTTCCAATGTGCAGATTTGGAGGAACTCACATCAGAAGGTTATAAATTGGTCTGGGGGCTGCTTGGCCGGTAAAAGCACCCCCACGGACATGCCAATTTATACTCTGCAATTTTGCAGATGGTACAAAATTGGGAGGAGTGGTTGACACACCAGAAATTTGTGCTGGCATCAGAAGGACCCTGCTCAATAGGTCATGAAAATTAACAGAGCAAAATGCCAAATCCTGCATCAAGGGTGAAATAACCCCACACACCAGTGCAAGCTGGGGCTGACTAGCTGGAAAGACACTCTGAAGAAAAGGATCTAGGGATACAGGCTGAACATGAGCCAGCAATGTGCCCTTGTGGAAAACAAGGCAAATAGCCCCCAGGACTGGATGAGGGAGAGCATTTCCAGCAGGCTGAGGAAGGGGTTCCTTCTATTCTGCTTAGCACTGGAAGGATCCTACCTGGAGTGCTGGGTCCAGGACTGAGCTTTCCAGAACAAGAGACATGAACATAGTGTAGCAAGCTCAGCATGAGAGCTACAAAGATGATTTAGGATCTGAAGCACCTATCATACAAGGAGACATTGAGAGAGGTAAAATTGTTTAACTTGGAGAAAAAAAGGTGCAAGGAGAATCTTACAAATGTGCAAAAATACCTATCCAGAAAGAGGAAAGAAGACAGAACCAGATTCTTCTCAGTGGCATCCAGTGACAGGACAGGAGGCAATGAGCATACAATGAAACACAGGAAGCTCCATTTAAACCTAAGAAAAGCTTAGTGTGATAGTGGGCAAACACTCAAATGCACTATTTCAACATAACTTTAATCAATGGCTATGGGTTCCAGGCATTTGTGTGCTCTGGCTGATACCTCCCCATATATTTTTACATGCATATAAGCATTCAGCAATGTTCCAGATTCAACTTTTTAAGCCATTACAACCTTGTATTCCCAGAGTGTCAGAATATGAAATATCCACATAACATTGTCATCTAGCTAAGTTTATGTCAGTTCTGAACTCACTGCACTCTTGAAGGTTATTCTGAAACAGAAAGAAGTAGATACTGTAATAAAGAAATTTTTATATTAGACTGTAGTTTGTAAATCGGGTAGAAATATCTCTTCAGCTACTTTGGCATTATTTTTCCCCTCTGAATCTAAAAGGAAACAACATGAGTTTGTTTTCACTAACTGATTTTTACATTTTTCTTCATCTTCACTTTTCACATTTCCAGCAAACACAGCACTATACTAAGCAAAAATGCAGAAAACTCAAACCACCTACAAGTGTCTCCCTGGGCTGATATCACGGGTCTTTTTGCTAATCAGTTATTCAAGTACACATATCTTCAGCGCCTGTCTGTGTGGGATCATTTATTATTATCAGTGGGATTAATTCAGTATTCGTTTAATTTTCAGTCCACAGAATGTAAAAACTCCAGCAATACAATGGGGGAGGTGAATAAAAACAGACAGTGGATCTTTACTTGTCACAGATACAATCTACCCACTTTCATACCTGGAAAAGCCAGATGGAAAGACTACGGCCATGCTAATGGAAAAAAAAAGAAGCAAAATGCCTGGTGACTACAAAGAAAAGGTTCATTGAGATGGATCTTGATATGAAACATTTCTCTTGTTTGGCTACACTTTTGGCTAGTCTTTGGCTGACCTACGAGGTATTTTGCAAAGTTCACGCAACAAAGAGAACAGAAATAGAAGATACAAGAACTGCTCTGGGTCAGGCCAAAGGCCAGTCTAGCCTGATAACTTGTCTCCTACACTACCCCACAGTCACTGAATGTGCAAGGCCAGAGCAGACTCAACTCTGGAACAGCCAGCCTGAATTAGCAGCATGTAGAGAACTCATCTTGCTGTCTGTGCTACTGTGAACAGAGACCAAAGATGAATACCTAGAGAAAGGCATAAGAATAAGGCAGTCCTACATCCTGTGCATATGAGAGCAGCCTGCTTTAAAACTTTCAAAGTAATCAACTGTGGCTTGTGGAAGAAGATATTCCAATGAGGCTGTATTACAGTACAATTTTTAAGGCATAAACTTCAAAGACAGGCATTGATGTATATAAAACAAATCAAAAAACAACACCACTACCCTCTCCCATTCCAGATCCCATTATGATCATAAGCCAAGTAGAACATCATGATAAATATGCTGTGCCCCTGCACCTGTGAGGACTTCCCAGCCTGCAGTGGAAACTGGAAATCTGCCAACAAGAAGACAAGTAAGCCAGTGGCCCTCTATGATGAAGAGGCTACACGAGTAGACAAGGGAAGAGCTATGCTCATTATCTGGACATTTGTGAGGCCTTTGACACAGTCCCTCACAACACCCTTCTCTCTAAATTGGAGAGATATGGATTTGATGGATGGACTGTTTAGCAGATGAGGAATTGGCTGAAGTGGACAATGGCTCAATGTCCAGACAGAGATCAGTGACAAGTGGTGTCCCTCACATGACTGAGATGAGCACTATTTTGTATCTTCATCAATGACATAGACAGTGGCATTGAGTGCACCTTCAGCAAGTTTGTGTGCAAGAATCAAGCTGAGTGGTGCAGGTGACCTGCAGGGGGACAGAGTGCCATCCAGAGGGACCTGGACAAACTCAAGAAGTAGGTCCATGGGAACCTCATGAAACCAAGTGCAAGGTGGTGCACCTGAGCTGAGGCAACCCCTGGTACCAATACAGACTGTGGGATGAAGGAATTGAGAGTAGCTGAGAAGGAATTGAGGGTGCTGGTGGATGAGAGGCTGCACATGAACTGACAATATTCACTTGCAGTCCAGAAAGCCAAACATCCCAGGCTGCATCAAAGGCAGTGTGGCCAGCAGGCTGAAGGGGGTAATTTTGCCCCTCTGCTCTGCTCCATTGAGACCCCACCTGGAACACTGAATCCACTCTGGGATCTGCAGCACAGGAAGCAACCTGACCTGTTGGAGTGGGGCCAGAGAAGGGGCACAAAAATTATTGGAAGGATGAAATACCTTTCCTGTGAGGAAAGGCTGAGAGCTGGGGGTGTTCAGCCTGGAGGAGAGAAGGCTCTGGGAAAACTTTATTGTGGACTTCCATTAGTTACAGGGGGCTTACAAGAAAGATGGGGACAAACTTTTTAGTAAGTCCTGTTGTAGGACAAGAAATAATGTTTTTAAATTAAAAGAGGGTAGATTTAGTATAGATATAAGGAAGAAATTTTTTTACGATGAAGGCAGTGAAACATAAGCACAGGTTACCCACAGAGGTGGTAGATGCCCTATTCCTGGAAACATTCAAGATCAGGTTGGATGCATCTCTGAGCACCTATTCTAGTTGACATCCATGCTCATTGCTAGGATGTGGACAAATGACCTTTCAAGGACCATTTCAACCCAAACTGTTCTATGACTCTATGTTGCAAGTGTTCTTTATAGTTTGAGAGCCATCTAATGGTACATGACTGCTCAGGACACACTGGTGGGCTTTGCAGTAGTGAGAACAAGTTTCTGGTTCAGACTTTTGTGGCTCTTAGTGTGTTGGATGCGTTGGAAGCATAACTGGAACCACAGCATTCTGAAGCTGCACTCCCCTGTGACAATGCAGCTCACAAGTACCAGGGCACATAACTTGAAAGAGTTGAGAGTGTTCTTCCTTGGGCACCTGCCTGGAAAATAGTCTTCAAAAGATCAGGTGGCTGCTGCATGACATTTCAGGAGATGTTGTTCCCCTTTTGAAATGTCTTGTCTAGCACAGGAATCACATTAACAATATTGAGATGCTTGTCTGTTCCTTAAAAACCAAGCTTTCCCAGAAGAAAGATAACAAAATAAAAGTACTAAAAGCTAAAAATACCCAAACCCAAAGCCCACTACCACTAAGGAAGTATTAGCCTATTAGCTCTATCTGTGCTACATAAATAAAAAAGGAGGGATTTTATTAATAATGTCTATGCTGCATGGAAGGTTTTCAAGGAGCAGTGTATTTTCTGTACATGTAAATCTGCTGAAAGTACTGAATTTTTCCATTTTCATGTAAATCAGAAATTTCTTTGTGTAGTGTTACTTCATACAAACAAAATCACAGAAATGCTGTATTTAAAAGATTCATAAATGGGATACCTCACAGAATTAAAAATATTTTACAGTTATTTTATTGTTTATTTTTTTATTATGCTAATATTTATAAATACAAAACTGTGATTATTTTTTAACTGTTGTGTCTAAAAAAATAGTGTTATGGTATTGAAAGTCCAGGGATTGAGGGCTTCTCAAAATTTCTACTATGCACAAGGTACCAACACCCAGCAATGTAATTGTGTCACAGGAAAAGCAAAGTTGAACAACTACTGCAAGTGCAGAGCTTCTGGCTGGAGAATTACACAGCAGAGGGAGCAATTGCCCTTCATAACAAAAGCAACTGAGTCACTTTTATTCCTTACAGCATTAGTATTGCTGTAGTTGCAAATTATTCTAAGATGAGTTTGTACACCAGCATAGTAGTTCTTGCTAAATGAAACATGAGAACTGAAAAAAAAAAAACAAAACCCTGCAAGATCTAAAATCCTCTTTGAGTACAGCTGACTACAAGAACTCTGCTGTGACTTTGACAGGCATTGGTAAAGCATCCAAGAGAAAAAGCAGCTGGTCTTTCTCTGTTCAGGAAAAGGGACAGATAATTGCTAGTGTAAAATAGTGAGAATTTGTGAGAAGAGAAATTATCATTCATTATAATAATGATGCTGAGTCTACAGTTGATAGTGACAATTTTATATCGTAAGATATAGAAGGTGTCTTGAGAACAAAAGACATGAGATCAGGGGTAAAACAACTGTGTGTGTGTGTGTGTTTATTCTTCACTGGTTTCATGTTAGAGTTTATTCTGGTATGTAGTCATTTCTTAGTTTGACCTACAAAGCTTCCAGGACACCATCTGGTGCAAAGGCTGAACAAGGTTACATTCTTGGCAGGGAGAATGCAGCAGCTAGAGACATGGGAGATTGACTCTGGGGTGTATTATTCATACTAAGAAAGAGCAAGACACTCCAATTCAGAATGCATCTAGAAGAGATGCTGCAGGTTTCACAGCATTGTGTTTATAGAACCTCATAGGGAAGATCTGCCCTGTGCCTTACACAGTTAGGGTCACTGCAGTGCAGAACACTGTAGCTCACACTGTTCACACATGAATATGGCAAAATCAGCAATAAGATGAGAGCAGGTGGACACATTCAGTGGTTTATATTCACATCTAACAGCAATACTTGCTCTCATTCCATTCTTTAAATCTTTACTTTCCTGAAAGAGAAAAAATACAGCAAATTTCCATTTGCAGTCTTCTGCCTACCAGACTAGTCATACATGTTTAGTTAGACCAAGTGTTAGTCTTAGCTATCTTTTCTTTTGCACCCTTTGATTCTGACTAATATAATAAAATTTAACATTTCAGCCTTCCCTTTGCTATTCAGTCAAATCAGTTACAGGATCTAAAACGTAGAAAAGGATCTTTGCTGAGCATGGGGCCCCAAGAAGTGCAACTCAGTCATCCATGAAAGAAATAACTCATCAATTTATTACGATTGATTGATTAAAAAATATTTTGGTTATTTTCAATAAACCAAAATATCTTAATATACAATTAACTGCCAGAAGTCAAGAATGATAACGTATAAGAACCAGTTTTATCATAACCACGCCACTGGAAGGTAACTTCCACCCTTTTCAGGGACTAGTGAACTGATAAATGCTACCTGCAG
Source organism: Trochalopteron elliotii (assembly GCA_024734555.1). Taxonomy (NCBI): domain Eukaryota; kingdom Metazoa; phylum Chordata; class Aves; order Passeriformes; family Leiothrichidae; genus Trochalopteron; species Trochalopteron elliotii. Next base: position 1,464,070 of record JANPWX010000317.1, read on the forward strand.
CACCAACTTCTTCTAAAGATCCACTTTTCAGGATAGAGGGCATCAATGTCCTGGACAAAATCAGTGCAAGTGCCTCCAAATTTGTCTGCTACATGTATCTGCCCTGCAGCTGACCACATTCTCACTGTGGGTATCCTGTCACATACAGCAAGGGTACCAACTACCAAGAAGTAAAAGTTTCTTTGCTTGTTCAGCACTGAGACCAGCAGGAATCACCACAAAAAACGGGTGCCTGGCCAGCACTGTAACCCCAATGACCAGAAACTCCACAAGCAACTAGTGAAGATCTGGCCCTTTGGAACAGCTGGTTTCAGGCCAAGGAAAAGCTGAACATCCGTAGGGGTGGCTGTGAATTGGCCAGTCTCCACCTACAAACAGAGAAAGCTGCTGCCATTCATCCCACAAGTGTCCTTGGAATTTGCTTGCTACAGCTTTAAAAAAGGTCAGCTAGAAGGTGCTCAAAGAAGAGTTATGCAGTGATCACTGTGGCCGTTTTAACTGGGCAGCCAACCCTGCCTTGTGACAGACAGCTGGGAAATGTAGCTACCGAGAGACTGAATTGTATCTGCATTTAAGCACTCGTGTTTCATGCGAGCACATAAATTGTACAGCAGGAATTTAGGGGATGGAGCAGCTGCATTATGAGGAGAGATTTCTCTCCTTAATTTGAAGACATGCAGGCTGAGGGGGATACAACTGAGAACTGCAAAATCATGAAGGTAGTTGAGAAAGTGAGAGCAGATTGTTAGTCACCAAACGTTGTAATACTACAAGTATAGACATTCACTCAAATTGCATGCAAAATAGGTTTCAAACAAACAAAAGAAATAATTTTATTTTGCAAACACAGCTGTTGTGAAATTTTGGTGACATGGGATTAGGAGACCAGTAATATCAGCAGGCTAGACAAAAAAAGTAGCTATAAAAAGAGATTTTTTTTACAGACAGCTGTTCCAAAATGGGTAAGGGAATAGCCAGAGGTGTACTCCCAGAGATTTTAATCCAGTGACCATGAATGCTGAGGAAGAATGAGGGGAATGCCCAAATGAATGGCCAGGATCATGTCCTAGCCCCATGTAGTATTGCCTGCTGTTACTGTCCAAGGCAAAGATACCTGTCTAGGTGGGCCTTAGGTTTGACAAAATAAGGTATTTCTTACACTTTGATGCATGAAGCCATGACACTGTAGGCCTAAGAGCCTGGACTCCCTGCAGGAGAGGCAGCTGGTGTGGCTTCCCCTGTAATCACTGCCAGACCACGTGCTTTACAAACCTGTGCAGAAGTTATAATGCAATAGGCATATACACTGAAGAACTACTTCTGCCCAGCAGAGCACTGAAACTAAATTCAGAATTGTTTCTGTTATATCCTGGTAGCTATAACTACTGAAGTGTTGCAATAATTCCCTTGCTGTTTTTCCTTACATGCAGCTCCTGTCCATAATATTGCCTGTTCCAGAGGAACTCGATGGCACCAAGCTTTGTCCCTGTTACAATATGAATTTCTCCCCAAAACTTGCAACCAAACAAGTAAGCTCAATTTACAGCTTCATAAAGGTGGTGTCTAATAATGGCATGCCTGTCCCACTCTCACAATATGAAAGCAGAGACTTTTACAGAAAAAATCTGTCATTTGCTAGCACTCAAACACATGCTGGCTTCCTCTGAGCACAAAATATTTCACCTGCTTCCTTCCTTTTCCTTTCAGATCCCACAGCTGTGATGGATATGTTACTAACACATACAGCACAGCACATGTGCTACATGCCCCTTTAGCTCCCTCTCTCCATTTCTACACCAGTACAGAAGTACTGAGAGGAAATTGAGCTGGCCAGAGTTATCTGGATGTATGCAAGGCCCAGTCAAAGGGTCATGAGACCAGACAGATTGACAATAGCTACTGCTCCTCCTATATATTAAATGCCACCTCTTTTCATGGAATTTTCCATAACATGTGCAGTGGTCACTGGTCTAAACTTGACCAAACTACTTACCCAGCTTCATACTATAGTGGATTGGTGGGCAGATTTCAGAATATGCTTGTGACTTCCCAGGAAGCCATAAGAAAGATGGATCTAATTTTAGTGGAGCCCACTCCTTTCTCAAGTCTGAGGAAAAATCTGTTTCCATTTTTCTCTGAAATCTGCAAGGCAAGTAGGAAGGCACAACATTTTCATCATTGAAATCTAAAAAAATATGACCATACACTAGCTCATTTCTCAGCATTCCAAATATAACCAGAAAGCACAGCGTTGTATAACACAAGAAGCACTGCCCTACAGTGATAGAGATTTTATCTAGCTCCCATTTCATTGGCACCTGACAGCTGGAATTTGTTCATAAGTATTTATTTGATAGCAAGATGAGTTACACCGGTCCAGTTGTCTAGAAAAGAAATCATTGGAAATTGCAAGAGGAAATAACCTATTAAGGCCATCCATTTCCTCCACCAGGCATCATACAGGTATAATCCACTCTGTACCCTTAGACAGAATCAATTTGACAAGGTTGTCTGAGATAGCAGAGAACTAGACTAGAATCCTTCCCAGTGGAAGTGAACAGTGGACAAGGTCAACTTTTGTAACACTAGAAATAACAAATAAGACAATTGGGTTCTCATCAGTACAAAACAGTAGATCTTTACCAAGATCAGTTTCTCACAACCAAGCTATTAATGAGATCACCTCTTTCCAATGGCCTAAAAAAAATTAATAATCAGAAAATTGTCAGATCCTAAAGTCATTCTGGTTGTAGCAAAAGGAGAGCCATGTAAAAATATTCCTAAAACCAAACCAGCAATGAAATGGGAAAGAGACACGATAAGACACTAGAATGGGTTGAAAGGAACTGGGCCCTGGCACCAGACATCAAATTCATTCCTTGGCATCAGACATCATTCAGGAAAGTTACTGCTTGCAGAGGCTGACAGAAGTTTCACTTATTGGAAATGTTCTCTAAATTTCAAGTTCTCTAGATTCTAAGTTAATTCCAGTCCATTTTTAGGAATTGTTTTACTTTTCATTGTCCTGCAGGAAAAACACTTGATCCTACACATTCTCATTTCTAACCACTAGATGTCACTCAACCCATTTCTGTCTCATGCCCACCACCACCGTAATTTATTCCCGAGGCGGAGGAAAAAAAAAAAAAAAAAAAAAAAAAAAAAAAAAAAAAAAAGCTAAAGAATCACTACGGAGAAATAGAGACCATGTCAAATAGGGCGCAAAGTTTTCCCAAACATAGCCTCTTTGTAAGACTGAAGTAGCTTTCAAATACACATAGATCAAGATGTTTTGAAGCTGAGACAGATTCAGCACCACTTTCAGCTGGAGAGGGTAAAAAGATCAACCCCATAGTTACAGGCACAGGCTTATTAACCATTCAATTAATTTCCAATTCAAATAGCAACAAAGTGAACAACTCGGGTGAAAAGAATTACCTCTTAAACCTCTGCAAAGTTCACTATATTCCCAAAGTGTGAGCCTTGATCCCTGCAGTATATTCCTTATCATAGAATCTTAACATGTTTTGAGCTGGAAGGGACTTTTAGAGATCATTCAGTTCCAGCCTCCTGCCATGGGCGGGGACACCTTCCACTAGAACAGAATGCTCAGAGCTCCTTCCAACCTGGCCTTCCTTGAAAACATTTGTGAATGGGACAGCCACTTCTCTGCTCCAGTGCCTCACCACTCCCATAGTAAAGAATTTCTTCCTAGTATCTAAACCTTCCTTCTTCTTTCAGTTTGAAGCCGTTCTTCCTTGTCCTGTAACTACAAGCCCATGTCAAAAGACCCTCATCATGCTCTCTTACAGTCTTTCTCTCAGTACCAGAAGGCTGCTAGGAGTTCTCCCCAGAGCCTTCCCTTTTGCAGGCTGAACAGCCCCAGCTCTCTCCACGTGCTTTCATAGGAGAGGAGTTACAGCCCTCGGATTGTCTTCATGGCCCTTCTTATATTGGGGCCCCAGAGCAGGATGCAGCACTCCAGGGAGGGGTCTCACCATCTCACCAGAGCAGACCAGAGGGACAAAGTCACTATATATAGGTATATACCACATCTCTGTGATGCCAATAAGATCACAGCTCTGCAGGCACCTACACATCTCTAATTCCTCTCATTTATTCCCCACACTGCATGAAATTGCATAGAAGCATTGAAGTTGGTTACCCCACCCCTATCCCAATGAAGCTGACCACCTGCCATCTCTCCATACCTTATAAAATATTCCCTTGGAAAAGGTACCTTTTTAATTTACAGCCAGTTTAAAAAAGGAATTCAGCTCTTTGTACTATACTTCAACTTTCATGAAATCCCAACCCTACCTGCAAAACTTGTAATGATAAATTCTCTCCCCTGTATAAACAGATGTCACTGTGTGGCATCAAGCACATTTCATATGATGCCTAAAAAAATGTAATGCAAAACTGAATGTGAAAGTATAATTACTAGATTAGCAGGTTTCAGCAAACCAGGGAACATATGATAAGACTGTGAAATAGTAACAGGGAAAGAGGAGGGGAAATGGAGAACCAGGAGATTAACACTGACGAAAACAATGTGCCGTTTGTTAATAGTGATAGACCCTTTTTTTCATGAAACCTTTTATTCATACTCTTCTAATATATTCTTCAATGTATTGGAATATTAACAAATTCTTATATTCTTTTCAGTCTGTGACATAACAGAGATCAGTATAGTCCTACTGATCTATGCATTTCTACTCTAACATCAATAAAGCATTTCCAACAATGAAAATAAACTATTTCTTTAGCATAGCTAATCCTTTTGTAATCAGACCTCTCCAGTCCCCCAAATATACCTTGCTATAGGAATTAACCTACTTTCAAAAAGATATTGAAGTCTTTTGACATGCACAGAATTTTTATTCACTTACAATTTCTGTAGCCTAGAAACCAAAATAAAGAAGACTGGTTTGCTACTTAGGAGAAAACTCACATTATGTCCCTGGTCTGCCATTGTCTTCCTGTGGGATCATGGACAAGTCATTCAGGACATGTTTACAGTTCACAGCAGAGAACAATGCAGAGGGCTCTGAGCTGCAGATTCCCAAACCAGGAAACACACATGGCACAGCTCTGCTGTGGTACTTTAAGGTATCATTGCATGGAGGTGATTGCCTGGCTCACAAAGTCAGTGATCACACAACCTGCTCAGGTGTCTTTTCACCAACAATAAAAGCACTTGCTGGTTCTTTATCTCTTTTCTCCATTTGAAGAGTGAAAAGAGTAGCTCTTCCACGTTTTGCAAAGATGCTGTAGGCATACAAGCAAGAAAAGTAGGGCAGTGCAGACAGAACTGAGTACCAGAGAGAAGGGAATGCAAGCAGAACTCTAGAACCCATGCAGCACTTGCAAGTTGCTTTCCTGCAATAATTTTGTCTTAGGCATCAGGGGAAAAGAAATTCAAAAAATCTACTACTACTAAATGATAAAGTTAGAACTGAAGATACTAAGGACCAAGCTGTGAAAAGAAAACTGATCAGAATCAATTTGACTTGGAAAATGATAAAAAATGTCTTTAGAAAATACCTTTGTTCTTGGAAAGTGCCACTTCATTGACATTTCTTGAAGAAAAATAAATTTCTAGTGAGAAAGGTTACTCAGGTTCAAGGAGAATTTTCTGATAAAAGGGAGAGGCACCAATTCCAGAATGTACTGACAATCTGCAGCATTAATGATAAGACAGAAGTTCATACTGCACGCACGAGACTTGGCACGGGGAGTTAAACCAAGGCCCCACATAAGTTCCTGCCCTGGCTAGCACAGGAGTGGTGTCTTTTGGATGTACAACTGAATGCTCACCATAACCCCTATAAAACAGGCTCACATGCTAGACCAAGCTCAGCACACTTGTTTGGATGTGAGGAATGTTACATTTTGATTTCTATTTCACACAAAGCATTGTTGGGATTTGAAAGCAGTTCTTTCAAAAATAAAAGACAAATAGCCTGTCTGTTGGTGTATTCATTATTCTGTTTCCAGTTAAATCTTCCAGAAGTGTCTATTCTGTACCAGTGTAGAACAGGAAAAATGTTTTAAGGGACAGGAGCCTGTTTCCTCTCCATCTCTAGAAGAATATCAGATAGACAGAAAGGAAGTTAAGAATTTTATTATAAAATTCTACCTTTATCCAAAAGCTCACTGGAGAAGTTAATGAACTTTAAAACAGGTACAATTTTTTGCAATTTTTATTCCACACTCCCTTCAGAAAAAGCCCTTTTCCTTCCCAGCTAAGTACAGTGCTTTATACCTATTATATTTATAGCCATATTCCTTTCAGTGAAGCTTGATGTGAAATCATATCATATCTGTGGTCTTTCCTGTAGACCCACTTTCAGTACTCAAAGCTGGGGTGGCTACAAGAGATCTGGAGAGGACTTTTTACATGTGCATGTAATGACAGGATAAGGGGAATGGTTTCAAACTGGTAGAGGGTAGGTTTAGATCAGATATTGGGAAAAAATTCTTTACTGTGAGAGTGGTGAGGCACCAAAAGAGGTTGCCCAGAGAAGCTGTGGATGCCCCATCCCTGGAAGTGCTCAAGACCAGGCTGGATGGGTCTCTGAATAACCTAATCTAGTGGAAGGTGTCCCTGTCCATGGCATGGGGGGTTAACTAAATTGTCTTTAAGGTCCCTTCCAACCCAAACCATTCTGTGATTCTATGATAAATACAGAAGTCTCATAAATATTTGCTGACATTTTAAATCTTGACTGAATCTAAGTCTCCTCTCTCTTAGGTGTGACCTATGCATGAAAAGAAATCAGAATGACTGCACCTGAAGAGAAAAATGTGTGGAGTCATTATATCAGTCTCTGTTGACGTCATTGTTAGCTGCCAACAAAACAGGGCTATTCTGGCACTGCTCTGCCAATTGATCTCCCAGACAGACTAACCATTACATGGGCTGTAATCAAGTAACAAAATCGTTGCTGCTATCTGCATAGGTAGTCCTGATTAAAGCCAAGGCAAGAACAAATTTAGGGGCAAAGGTAGAATTCCTGCTCAGGGCAAAGATCTACTGCAGCACATGCAAACCACTCAGCAGCACAGTGATCTCAGCAGCACAGTGATCTCAGCATGGGTTTCTGCACAGCAGAGAATTTCACTGCACGTGAAGACATTTGTATGAATAGGCTAAAGGGAGTACTGTGAGCTGGAGAAAACTAAACACGGGAAAAAAAGACATAGACACCATTTAGACAATGAGTTTCAACCCTCTAACTGAAAAGTTGAAAAAAAAAAAGGAGGGGAAAGGTGAAATCAAACACTTTTAAAATGTAGTTCACCTAATTTGTTGCAGGCTGTCCAGTGTGATACAGAGGCACTGAATAACTCAAAGGCAAAGGTCTGAAAAATCAATTTAGAAAAGCTACAGGTGCCTTTGAAAGACGCATTCCAAACACACAGAGAATTAAATAGAACTGATATGTTAAAAACACTGAAAGAAACCCAACCAGGTTAGGTAATAACCTCAAAGCTAAGTACTCTGAGAAATAAATTCAGATATAGGCTGATTTGTCACATGAGGCTTTTGACAGAGCTCTTTCAGGGATACAAAAAAGGGAACCCAGTTTGAAACAGTTACAGAAAAAGGAAGTTAGTGCCACAGAGAACCTTAGATCACAAAAAGTTACGCCAAGTTGGATAAAGACAGCACAATCCCTACTCATGCTCTAAGCAACAGTTACATAGAACCATGTGGTTTGGAAAAAACCCTTAAGATCATTGTGACGTTCCAGTTCACACTGGAAAATGTAACTAAACAGTGGCCTAAAATTGCCATCAAGAAGAAATCTCTGCTAAGTGTTCAGTTGGTCTTATGCAAGATGGCAAAGACACTGTATTTGAAGACTAAAAAAAGAAATAAAACCCAAAACCAAAAAGACAGCATAACAACAAATGATTGTCAGAAGTAAAAAAAAATTTAAAATATTAATAAATAGCTGGAAGACATTAGAAAACACAGGGAACACTATCATTCACTATCCATGTATTCCATGTTCGCAGAAACTAATTTTGGATCCTCTCTAATAGAGACAAAACTCCCACTTCACACAGAAGAACAGAGGAAAGAATTTATTTCTCAAGTGGTCTGAATACCTCTTGCATACTTTTATCAAATATTTTATATCTTAAAAAATAACTTATTTATTCCAATAAGTTTCTCTTTGATTTCAATCCTTTATCAACATTATTTATTTTTTCACTAACAGCAAAACTTAACTCTGTGTTAAAGTTTCACCCATTTAAACCATTCTCAGGTGTGATACACACAGAGCATTTACACAGTCTTCCTCTACAGAGCACAGGTAAATGAAAAATTTATGTTGTTATTAAACAGAAATTGCATGCCTTCTGGTCCCTCATCATCCTAGCCACAACAGTGTGCTGTCAGAAATGAAATGCAGTGTTTAATGCACATTACACACCCTGCACTGTGGGCAACAGCACCATGGCACAGAATCACAAGCTGTGCAGAAGGGGAAGTGAAGTCTCTGCCCTGTGCTGTCACCTCTGTTGTGTCCAGTTCCCACTGCAAGGACTGGCTCACTTTTGGCATGGCTCTGCTCTATCCTTTTTCAGCTATGCAAAGCTTAGTGCCATGGCACTACCTTAAAATACAGATCCCCTGCTACAGACCAATTATTTAAGTGATGGTCAGAAGGGAGGGATGCTGCCTAATTATTATCCAATACAAATTGAAACAAAAATCCCTTGATAAGGTTTTTTTGAGGTCTGCTGATACTTATCAGCTACATTTCCTCCAAATGAGATTTGAGAATATATTTTAAAACATGAAACATACAAGAATTGTATTTCACTTCTACTAAGACTATTTTTACTTTTAAGAGAGAATAGTTGTTAATGTGCCAAAAATGCCAACTAATCTTTACAAAATCTCTGGCTGCAAGTCAGGGTTATTAGCATTTTCTTCTAACAGGTAGAAAAGATGAGGTACAGAAAGCAGTATGAACTATCAGCCCTGAATTAGTGTTGGAGCTTAGAATCAAAACAAGCATCCTTGCCTCAATGGACAGCTGTGCCTAATTTCAGCCAAGGGAGTCAATACAGCTCTAAAAGAAGAATTTAAAGTTTTTGCACTCTGTCCTTTCCCCAGTGCTGTTACTGCTGTTACCTGCCCCTCAAGCAAAATGCAGATGATGTCCCCCAGTAGGCCTGTGCCATTGCATGACTGGCACACTCCCAGTCCCGTGTCTCTAGAGGGACTGAGGACCACTGGGGCAGAAGGGACTGAGGACATGGGAGGTTATGAACTGTTCTTGCAAAATTCAGGGGCACTGGACACTGTCCATTCAGGGGTTGTAGAGTGATTCCTGTCACAGGCTTTGCTGCCTCTTCAGATATAAGGAGTCAATTTCAACCAATCATCAATTGCTCACAAGTAAAAGGCAAAGGCAATAAAAACCATAGAAACCTTACAGAGGTGATAAATCTGCAGTGCTTAGGGTCCCCATTCAAAAGAAATCCCTATTCAGTGACTTATATGTTTAAGTATTACAGAAGTTAATGTAGGCTGCATGAAGTGCTGCCAGTGATTTTCTTGGAAGGCAGAAGCAGGGGTACACATTTAGCCTAATATTCCTTTTAAAAAAATCAACCTTTAAGCATTTTGGGCAATGTTGAGTTCAACAGAAAACTGTGTTCAAGTATTTTGCCTTCAGAAATGATCTCATGTGAGCAAAAGCCTACAGAGCACTACAGAAGAAGTGGAATTTCTCTCTGAAATCCTCTACCCAGCTCTGTAAATGCTATACCCTGTTCTCAGGGCACATCAAATTCCATGGCAACCGGCATGTATTTCCCCTCATTTCCCCACACTGACGCTGAACCAAAGCCTTTTGCTGGGAGTGCTAAATACATGTATTTTGAGATGCCCTTCAGAGGGCTCCTCAGCAGCTGACCTGGTAATTTGTATACATTTCTGTTGCTTTGTGCTTAAATTACAGAATACTTTTATGTTAGAGCTTTCAACATGGATTAATACTACAGGGTGGTGAGAAAACAAAGCCAGTAGTCCTGTCTACGGCAAGACATAGCCCGGCGCTTACAGATAAGGACACAACCATTGTAGCAGGTACGCACTGGAGAATAGGCTTACAAATCTCCTGCAGCATGGGGAGAACGTCCCATGAGAGTTCACACTTCTCAGCACTGCAAGAGAGCTGAAACAAAACAAGACGATGAAGCAGAGCAAAACACTTGGTCTTTCGCTTGTGGCGCATCTCCAGACCTTAAGGAGGTTGTATTTTGCCTCTTCCCAGGCAGAAGAGCCCTGGTGGGCCCCTCCCTTTCCTCCCTAACACAGCCCTAAATAAGCGGCGCCGTTCCACAAGAGTCCATCCTTCACTATTGCTTTGTGCTACAGGAGCATCCAAACACGCTCTCCATCCCCCCACTGATTCCTACCTGGAAAGCTCATCCCAGCTCTTCCGTTCCTCAAAGCTACGGATACCTGCCCCTGACTCCCAGCAGTGCTTTATCGCCTGCGGGGCCGCCCCTGAGCCCAGCCAGCCGCCCACCCCTGCCCCGGCCGTCCCTGACGCCCCCGCAGCCCGAGCGCAGACCCCGGCGGGCAGCGCTCAGCGCCCCTGCCCCTCACGGCGACCCTTCACCAGCCGCTTCGTGGCCCCGCCCCCTTATCTCCCGGCCCCAGCCGCCTCCCTTATCGCCCTTATCTGCCGTATCGCCC
>JANPWX010000317.1:1475179-1505660 GCA_024734555.1 Trochalopteron elliotii
GCGGCGCCGCGGGACGAGGAGCAGCAGGAGGAGGAGGGCGAGGAGGATCTTCGCGACGGCGGCGTCCCCTTCTTCGTCAACCGCGGCGGGCTGCCCGTGGATGAGCCCACCTGGGAGCGGATGTGGCGGCATGTGGGCAGGATCCACCCCGAGGGGGACCGGGTGGCGCAGAGGATCCGGGGCGCCGCCGACCTGCCCAAGGTGAGACCCCCCCCCCACCTCGGGGCTGGTGCGGCGCTGGGTCCCAGCGGAAGCGCCCGGGGCGGACCGTCCCCCACAGGGCGGACGAAGGGAAGGGGGAAAGGGCGGCATCCCGCTGGGAGGAGGCGCCCGCCTGTCCCCTTAGGAGGCCGGTCTCCCCGGCTCGGGAGCGATCCCTCGGATAAACGGGCCCCGGGGCTGCTCTTGCCGGAAGCAAAGCCACGCTCTAACTCGGAGTGCGAGAGGGATCTGCGGGGCTCTGCCCTGTCTGGTGCGCCAGCAGCACCCTCTTCTTCTGCGGCCTTGCTGGAAAACGGACTTCAGGTAGCTAATGTGTGAGCGGCCTGGAGGGGGAGGGGGGGAATGGGCAATGCCTGAAGAGAAAGACTGGATAAATGATGAAAAGATGAGGAGAGTTAAATTTAGAAGAGTCCAAATACTTGAGGTGGTGGATTGAGGCAGGCGGAGGTGAGCCTTTGAACCTGAAAAAATTCGATTTGGGTACAGTCTCCCACACCAGAAGGCATTCTGGAACAGAACTGTGTCTGTCAAAAATGACTTTTGATGCCAAGCGTTTTAAGAGGAGTTAGCAAACGCTTGCAGAGCTTATTGCTGGTGTAGGGTCAGATGTGATTTCCAAGCACATTTCTGGCCTTGCTGCAGAGAACTCTACTAAAAGAGGAACCACTGACCATTTCACTGAGCCTTGTAGCATACTGAAACATTTGAATGTGAATTCTTGTGATTGTTGCTATCTGTATTGCATCTCAGCTGGAGAAAAATCTCTCCCTTTTATTGGCATACGGTGAACAAAAGACACTGCAAACATTTGGTGTGTCACTCCACTGGCGGGTTATAAGAGTATTCCCATCACTCTAATAGGGGATATTCAGATACAAAAAGATGAAGCTTTTTCATCTCAGGCTTTTTTAGGAAGGACTTACCTCCTTGGGAAGGTAATTTGAAGTATGGAAGAACATGCATATAGTGCACAGACAATCCATACTGCTTTCCATGAGGAATTCTGGAGAAGCATGTGATACAACATCCTTTGTGCAGTAAAGTCATAGGCATCTGTGGCAGCAACTGGAACAAATCCTGAGTCCTGATTACAGTCCCTATTCTAACTCCATTAGACTTTTCCTTCCTTTTCAGATTTCCTTCCTTTCCTCTGACTTTGTCCTGAGCCTAGGTAAAGACTGAAAACATGTTTCAGATTATTCAGGACACACACTACCTAATTTCCTAACCATAAGGGTTGATTTGGCCAAAAAAGGTGAGGGAAATGGAAGAAAGAAGCTGACAAACAAGAGTCCAGTGAATGACCGGGAGGGTGGGGGGAATACAGTGTTCAGTCCCTTGTTTTGGTCTTCTGTGAAGAATTTCCACTGTTCTCCCTTTGTAGTCTTCATCCAAGAGGGTTACAGTTAGGGGACACAAGTGGTCTGAGCTCTTGCCATAAGAGGCAAAATTGGGCTGTTTTGTTTTGGGGATTGTTGAGTTTTGGGTTGCTGAGGGGTTTTTTTGCATCTGCTAGCACCCCTTGGAATTCAGCACTCTGCCGTCTGAGATCCCATTCCCAAGCTCACTTGGCATTTAGCTGGGAGGATACTGGAATTCAGGAAACCACAAGGATGGATGAGCTCTGTTTCCTTAGCTCCTTCTCCCCTATAGGGATGTATGTTTTCTTTGAGGGCTGCTTATCACCACCTGTCTCTAGGCCATAAGTTTCTTTGAAAGGCTGGTGCAACAGAGGAGAATCAGGGCAGTAAGTGTACTCTGCAAAGCTGGCTCCTTTGAAAAGCCAGGTGCTGGAGGGTGAATAGTCCTTTTTAGGTGTTGGGAATGGAACAGTGACGTGCCTACTCCAAAATTTTGGCCATGGATCATAGCCAGCATTGGGTGTTGGGGGAAATAACTCTCAAAGAAGCTGTCAATAAACTAAAATACTATAAAATGATGACTGGAGGAGGCTGTGATTAGACACATTTACAGATCAGCTTCAGGGGCTGTGTCTCTCACTGGGGTCAGAAAGCTCCTCTAGCCTCCATTTCCTTCCAGTAGGCTTGGGGTGAGTGGGCATCAAGTGAGCAGGCTTGAGAGTGCCACTCTCCTGTAAGTTGTGTTCTTTCCAGCAACAGGGTGTGGTATTGCCTTGCTTCAAGCTGCTGGAACCATGAAATGCATCCATGCTGGAAGTACAAAGTGATGTGTGCTTGGCTCATAAAGAAATTATGGCTTTTAAATGATGATGGTTATGAGGGCAAAGACAGGAAGAGTTGCATCTAATGGATTCAGACCGAGAGAGCCAGAAAAAATAATCTGTTTTCTTCAGTCAGGCTCTCAACCAAGGCTGATATTGCTCCTGTGTTATTTGCAGAAGAAAGAGTAGGGAGGTGCCTGGATACACATAAGTGCTATAAAAGAAACTGTTGCTCTAAACTAGGCTGGCCAAAAGAGCACCTCTGTGATACCACTAAGGGTGGAGCTTTGCCTGAGCCTCGCTCCCATCTGTCTTTCCTCACATACAGCATGGCCCACTTAGTGTAGAAAATCTTGTTTGTTCTCAGGATCCTCTTTCTAAAAGCAGAGTCCCAGTCCCATGCATATAGACAGCCTGCCAGGGTGCATGAATCTAGGAGTGGGGTGATGCAGCTACTCCACACAAGTGATGAGGGATCAAGGGCATGTTCATTTGGTCTACTAAGCCTGGCAGAAGTTATATACTTGTGGAAATCTGGGCTCTCTTCCTTGCTCTCTCTCCAGCTTTCAGAATAGCTAAAGGGAAGTCAAAATAGATCTGATTTCCCATCTTTTCTGTTATAAATAAATTCTTCTCTACTTTCTGAAGGACTGTGAAAACTATCTAATATTTATAGCTCTTTTGAGACGTGCAGTGAATGACGCTGGAGAAGAAAAAAGTGTTAGGATCTCTCATCCTGCCAGTGTGGAATTGAGGGATGGAGACCTTATTCCTCTCCTTCTGCTTCTATTGCCCTATTAAAATGCTATAGACCTGATGCAAAAAGAAACTGTAGCCCAGTCTGGGCTGCAGGCCCAGATCTGAGAGAGAGCACAGTGTACTTTCATCAGTTTAATTACTTGAGGTGCAGGAGGCTCTTTCACATTAACTAGTCCCCTGCTGAACTGATTGCCATTATGCTGCCCCAGTGTTGCACAGTCCTTTGAGGAAAAGGAGATCTGGGGGTCTGTACTAGTAAAGGGAGGAGGAACTACCCAGAATCATTAGTCTGTGCTGTCAACATGCACTTAATCTGTCTCCACTCAAAAGCATGAAAGTCTCCATGCTGAAGAAATGAAACAAAGTTAAATAGTCAGCCTGCCCTGATTGTTACCTCTTTCGTTGTTTCTGCCTGGAAATTACTTCCTATGACTCAGTGTGTCAGCTCACAGCATCCAAACTGACTCAGCTCGTGCACTTCCAGAGATGGCTCCATTCCTGTGCCACTCTCTGGAGCCTTCCCTGCTCTTGCTGCAGCTGAACAAATCCAGTTTCACATCTGCTCCCACTGTGCCTGTGCTGCCCCCTGCGTGTGAGGCAGCCGGTGCCTCTGCTGGATGCCAGAGGCAGCACCAGCCCATCCCAAGGTTACAGTCTCTGGTCCTTGCACCCTGGGGGAGCACAAGCAGAATGCAACCATGTGGCAAGCCAGGACAGGGAACTGATCTGGCTGAAAACTACCCATGCTTGCTGGCTCAGCTTTCAGCTGCTCCAGGTGCCTGACCTGGTTCACAGTCACTTGTACCGACACAGGACAGAAGGAGGAGGTGTATGGAAATGAGTGGCCACAGAAATACATGTGAAGGGTGCACTAAGCAGTACCACTGGCTACAAAACCATGTCCAGCAGAGGCAGTTGTGCACAGCAGAGTGGAAGGCTCAAAGGATGAACTGGCTCTGGCTCACTCTTTCATAGCTGTGGATAGGCCAGCTCTGGGGGAAGTCTGAGGAGGAACTGAAATGTTAAAAGCTGAACAGCTGAGAAAAAATGCAGTCTGATATTAGCAAGGTGCATGCAAGGCATGAGCTATCCTTCAGAGAGAAAATATGAGGCTGTTTCTCCAAGCCTGTCAGTCATCCTAAACTTATGTCTTCTCCTTTATATTTGTCCTGTGGACAGGCCCCTACTCTTTCCTTAGACACACTTTCTCAGCTGCTGGTAAAACTACAGTTATCCCCTGTGGAGCAAATGGTGAAAATGGTGAGGAAAATCTGACTGAACCCATAAGGCTGAGGCCTCAGAGTGGGACAGCAGTTTGAAATGTGAACATCCAGAAGTCATTCTCTGACCATGTAATTCAAAACACCAGACACTGCAGGGCAGGGAGTCATGCTGTCAAGCCTGTGTCCTAGTCGGTGCCAACTCATCTGAAATGCCAGGAAGCAGTGAAGGACCTTTCTACCCTTGCTTGCTGGACTGTTCCACCCTCTGTTGATATTGGAAAACTCATTGTCCATTTTTGCCTATTTCTTTTATGTTTGTTTCATGCCTTTCAGTTTCAATACTCAAATGAGGCCAGGGTCCCTCAGATGATAGCTTTCCCTTCTCGTATCTTGCCTTGTCAGTTAATTCTGTCTATTTCATCCAATATAACATTGCATAAATGCAGGACCTTTTCACATAGTTTCTCCTGCAGCTCTGTGGTGATGCTTCATTCTGAATCCCTTCCCAACTTCCATTGTGGAAATAGAGGAATGTTTCTGGTGTGGTCACTTAGGGCAGCAAAAAGGGTGTGGTTTCCGAGGAACATGCTCCCTATAGCTGTGTGCCACTGAGTTCAGCAAGAAGCAGAAGAGTTTTGCAAGTAGTGATTTATGTTCTGCTCCTCATTGCAGATTCCCATACCAAGTGTGCCTGTGTTCCAGCCATCCACCCCCATCCCTGAGCGCCTGGAAGCTGTACAGCGCTACATCAGGGAGCTTCAGTATCCTTTGCTGTTACCTTACTCACTGGTGTGATAACCCAGGAAGAAGGAGCAAGAGGACTTTCTTTACCTGTGACAAACAGAAAAGCTTCTTCTATTGTAGCGAAAGGAGACCTGAAGCTTGTTCCCTGAAAACAGGAAGCTGGATTTGGGATAATGTTTTGTTTTGCCGCTCCGTTTCTTTTCTCTTTTTTTGCCCAAGTTACCCTGGTTCTGTTCACTGTGTGTAACAAATGGGCATGTTGTCAAAGGCCTTTCCCCACAACCCACTCTTCTAGATCAGTGGCCTTACCATGGTATTTCATTAAAAACACACATATCTGAGATCCTGATGGCCAGCTGTCAGATGTACTACAAACTGCATCACCTCATTGTTAAGGTGTGGGTGAGTTGTGGTGACGGGCAAACCTTCTCAGGTCATCCCACTCAATCACTCTTCTCTGTCTAAACAACACTCAGCCACCCTGCTTTTGTGTGTCTGTGGTATGCTGCCCCTTTATATGCAGAGCTGCCTCTGTGGCTGTGCTCTGGGAATGAGATTTCTCCATTCCTGTTGTGCTGGAGAGGAGGTCTGTGTCATGCAGACACTGATGAGATACAGATCTAGCTCTGGCTTCAGCTCTAATTCAAGGTAAGAAGGCTGACCTTTTGGCATCTTTCACCAGTCCAGGGTGTTTGTGCTTTGGATTGGATCCCAGTCAGTCTTAGAATAAGGTACCATGAATGTTCCATTGCTCCAGGTATTATGTGCAGATTGGAGCAGGAAGAGATTTATCAAACTATTCTGCCCTGGTATATGGAAAACTGAGCAGAGCATGTGCTGTCAGCATGAACCTTCGGGAATTGGAGTGGAAACCCATGTGTGGGGATGGAGAAGAGAAGAATTGACAAGGAAATACAGTGGAAGTAAGGAGGAATTATAAATGGGAGAAATACAGGAAAGGGAGGTAGGGATTTTTGTCTGTTGCTGCTACATTTGTGGGATCATGACTATGCTGTGACAATAGTAAATAACTTGAAAGTTCTTCAGACAAGTTTTCTTCAAACTCTATGTTCCAAGCTGCCAAGCCCTTAACTTCTTGCTTCCAGATACAATCACACTGGGACACAATTCTTTGAGATTAAGAAGAGCAGACCTCTGACTGGGTAAGTGCTGGCAGCCTCTACAGCATTTAATCCTTTGTTTGTTGTTGGAGCCCTGCTATACACACTGGTTTTTCTCCATCCCCTGCCCAAGGTCTAGTGCCACTCAGGGTTTTCAGTACTGCAGCTGCATCCTGCTTTGGGTAACTTTATTTTCTGTTGCCTGGGGCATAGCTGGGCAGAGCTGTGTCTGGTCTTTCTCAAGAAAGAGAGAAGTGGGTTTTTTGTCATTAATCCAGTAAACCAAAGATAATGTATTGCAAAAATGTGCATATTCTGCCTGCTTCTAATTGGAATGTAACTATATGAACTTCTGAGGGATTCTGAAATTAGGTCCTGCTCTACAAAAGCTTTGTGAAAGCCAAGTGTCTTTACAGGTCTGACTTCATAGCTCCTGTGAGTGCCTCTGCAGAATCTAGGCTCACTAAGCTTTTGGTGACTCATACTTTGAACAAGAAAGAGTATTCTCCTCACTGCAGATTTTGGGAACTGCTGTGGCCCAGAAGTTCCTGGCAATAACCACCTGATGTTCCTTGACTCTCTTGAAAAGCATATGGAGAATCTTCCTAGACTGGCTTCTTACTACTGGTCTAGTCCATAGATTTATGTGAGTCTAAATGCCTTGTTTTGTAATCAGTCCAATGTCTCCTCCACGGTACTCACTGAACAGAGACTAGGATTAGTGCCAGAGAAGGTGACTTTATTGTCCTTCAGCCTAGCATGGCAAGCACTGTGCTGGCTCTTGGTCCTTTGAGGGTTTTACTTGTGGACACATTGGTGCTGTGGTCTCCCCAAGAATCCAGGTTGGCCAGTAAGCAGTTTTGCTGCAATCCACTGAAGTGAATTCCTTGGAAGCAACAACAGCGTATGGCAGAGACCTGGTTTGGATTTTATATCTTCTTAAAGAAGATACTTTGTTCTTTTCCCTATGCTCTGTGGGCCACCCTCTCTCCTGGAAACCTACCTTACAAATATAGTGCAAAAGGGCTGAACTGGCCACATTGCATAGCACAAGCCCTCTAACTGTCCTCATCTTTCCCTTGTCCCACTCTGCAGGCTTATGGACCTGGCCAAAGAAATGACCAAAGAGGCCCTGCCAATAAAATGCCTGGAAGCTGTGATCCTGGGAATGTATCCTTTCCTCTTGGAGTTGTGCTTGTCTGCTCATCCTTGTGTTTTTGCCTCTGCTCTCTTGCTTGTGATGCTTTGAGGGTGGTGATAATATTGTCACCAAGCCCCATATTTCTCTTTTTTTCCTCCCCAGTTCTCCCACAAAACCCCACCAATGAAATCCAAATCCAACCAATTCTCTAAAGTATCAGAACTAGTCCTTTGGAGTGGCTCCTCTTTCACTAAGAAGGGTGGCGCTGCTCTAGTCAGCCATATAAGATAGTAAAAGATAAAAGAACATCTAAAGAGGAGCCAAAACACTAGCTAGAGTTAGGTCAGGAAATCCTTTGTGGATAGCATTGTTCCCTTACTGCCTGCATGTGTTCTGCATTAAAATAACTTACAGATCCTCCCCAACTTGTAATTATGGTATATGTTACTTGCTAGCTTAGGCAATACCTCTTAGTTCTAGATGTGTGTTATCTTTAAGTACACATCTTTCCTAGCTATCTTCCAGGTTTAGTTTGTGGTACTTGGGTTATAGTTTCTTCATGCACCTGGAGGGGCAGAGATGGTCAATGAATGGTTCAAAAGTGGAGGTTGGTGAGTTTTTATCCTGAAGGTGTATGAAACAGTAGCTAGGGAAAGATATTAAAACAAACCGAGGAATAATGCTGCAGTGTTTACAGTTTGGGAGGTATGGAATACAGTACACTTAAGGTGCTAGCATTGCAAGTTCTGCATCACAGAACTGCATCAAAATTAACTTCTCTTTGTTGACTGTCTCCTTGAAGAGGCCAAGTGTGTTTTCCCCATAACCCAGATGAAAGTAGGGCAGCCTGCAATGAGCTGGGCTCTTGACCCGGAGAACAAATCCTGTCTATGTGATGCCTGAATCAATGGGGAGTCTGCTGAGCAGGCTGGGAGGGTCTGGAGCAGGTAGGACGTGTCTTGTCAGGAAACTGTTATCACTGGTTATTTCCTGAACAGTGGCTGCTGTCAGTTACCTCACCAACAACATGACCACACTGGACCGTTTCCCCATCAGCTTCAAAACCCACTTCTCAGGGAACTACTTCCGACACATCGTGCTGGGGGTGAACTTTGGCGGCCGCTATGGGGCACTGGGCATCAGCCGCCGTGAGGAACTGATGTACAAAGCACCTGTCTTCCGCACACTGAGCGAACTCATCTTTGACTTCGAGGAGGCCTATCGCCGCTGCTGGCACACTCTGAAAAAGGTGAAGCTGGGCCACTGTGTGTCCCACGACCCACACAGTGTGGAGCAGATTGAGTGGAAGCGCTCCATCCTGGATCTAGACAAGCTAAGCCGGGAAGACTTTCGCAAAGAGCTTGAGAGACATGCCCGTGATATGAGGCTGAAGGTAAGCAGCAAGGATGAAGTAAGTCACTGCCACATCTACTGTCTTGCCTGGCTGCTGGTGTACTGTGGGAATGAAGTGACAGGAAACTGTCCTAGATGTGTGGACTAGAAAGTGAATTGGAGGCTGGGGCCTCTTTCTTACTGACTACCACCCACTGCATACAAGCTGGTCCCCTAATGGATGCTCATGCAATGCTGCAGTTGTGATTAGGTTGGACTGTATACAGTCCTTGGAGCCATAGCTGTCACTGTAACTTGTTTTTTCTGGCTTTTGCACTTTTGATGCACTTGCCTTGTCTTTTTGTCTTTTTTTCCCATATAATAAATCACTGTTGGTTTTTGTGGGTTTTGTTATTACTCCTACTGGTTTTCTGCTCATGTAGCTCTTAATTTTATTTTTCTGGCAGATTGGGAAAGGAACTGGACCACCATCTCCCACCAAGGACAGAAAAAAAGATGTCTCCTCCCCACAAAGAGGTCAGGCCAGCCCCCATCGGCGAAACAGCCGTGGGGACCGACGGTGAGTGTGGCTGCTGGGCAGGAGACCTATCTAAAACATCTGTTTTGCTCAGACTCCAGCTTGCTGTTTGGTTTTGGATCCTTCTCATGTCCTACTGGGTTTCTTTAGAACAGTGGATATTTCTCTGACCTGCAGTAGCATTCTTTTGTAGTCAGTATCACTGTGAGTTTATCATTGCTTAGGGAGTTGAGGGGACAGCTGGGTTTTTTTGCTTGCTTGTTTTGGCAGGGAGGAGGAAGGCAGCTCAAACAGACAGTGATGTTGGTAGGTGACTTTTAACCTTATGCATGGGTCTGAGCTCTGGTGTCTCACAGACCTGCGCCTCAAAGAGGTTCCAAAAAGTATTCTGCTGTCAGCAAGATGGTTTTCCTGATAATAACCTGGGGTTCCAGGGTGGACCTCCTACTTCTTAATTGGCATTCTGTTCTGTTGAGATCATTGGGAGAATTACTGGAGGCTGCAGAATAGTCGTGTACTCAGTAGTGCAGGATCAGTCTCTGTGTACCTTTTCCTGTGCTGCCATCTCTATGCACAGCATCACCTTACTGAAAACAGTTTCTGAAGAGTTGTTACCCTCTTTGCTCACAGGCCATCTGGGGAGAAGAAGCCTGCCGATCCCAAAGCCATGCCAGACCTCAATGGGTACCAGATCCGGGTGTGAAGAGAGCTGTGCCTTGTATGCCTGGCTCCATGGACTTCTTGCTGGCCACAGTTGGGACCTGGATCCACCTGCAGTGATTCTGACAAATGGGACAGGGGAGTGGGAGCAAAAGAGAGTGCTGATTTTCCCAGGTACTTACTAGTGGGCCAGTCCCAGAGCTGGATCCCATGGGTCCCAGAGGATTCGCCTGCCTGTTTCTGGGAGAGGTGACCATCTTAATTCACTTAAGTATTTTTAAAAAAAAAAGAAAAAAAAAAGAAAAAAAAATCCTGTACATTAGTGGGAGTTTGCTTCAGAAAGAATATGAAGTGAGTGGTGTCAGTGGACTTGCTATCTTTGCCTTGACAGCAAGTAGATAAAACATCTTGTCAACAGTACTTCTTCCTTGTCTGTACAGAATTCTTCAACTCCTGCAACATCTGCAGGGCTGAGGAAGAAGTGATGCTGGAATGGGATGGCCCTGAATCTTGTACAAAAACTCCTGGTTTTGTCATTATAAACACTTTGTTTATCATTGCTCTTGTGAGAGATAGGTCTGAATTTGCTCAGCCTGATTTATTGACCGTATGAAGTCTTCTCATCCAGAAAAAACACATCTTGTGTGTTTAGTCCTGCCTATTTCAATGCATTTCATTGTCTCTGAGGGGGTAGACAGTGGAATGGTGGTGAAATGTTGCTGTAGGTCCTTTAGTGGTTGAGTGGATCAGGATATGCCTATATCACTGCTACATGAAAACAGGCATAGAGACCTCAATTGTTCCAGCAATGGAGATGGGGCAGGTGGGGGCTGGTGGAAAACCTGACCTTCACATCATCTCCTCATCAGCCTTCTCTCTATTAACTTCTAGTGGCTGCTACTCAGAAAGCTTGTGGCAGGCACTTCAGTCACTGAGGTACAAGTTTTAAGAGTAAATAGTTAAAGAAGTATGTAATCATGTGAACAGGTTTTACAAGTATTTTCTCCTTTCCACGAGGCTCTTGCTCCTTCCTCTCTGTAGTGTTATTGCCAGGGTTACATACACCTGTTTGTGAGAAGCTCTCCTCGAGGAAATTGCAGCTGCTTTCCTGACAGCTCACCCTGGAGCCTCCTGAAAGCAGTTCCCCACCCCAGTGCCAGATCTGGCTCTTTGGAAAGCTGCAGTACGTAACAGCACTTACACTAACCTTCCCCAAAGGACTGGGCTGGGCCTTTCTGCCATTTCTGGCCTTGACTTCCTATGCTTCTTTTGGGGGAGTGTTGTACTACTGATTAAGTAGTGTAATGCTTGTCAGAAATCTGGAGTGTTGTCATACTTCTCTGTTTGAGGCCTAAGGCATGGAAACGGTGGGATTTCCAGAAGCCAGAACAGTGTGGTCTTAAAGTGATTTGGATGCATGGATCTAGGGGATGCAAAAACTGAGCTTTGGAGTGGGAGTATCCTGGAGAGAAACAGTCTTGTTTTATCACAGCACTGAGAAGGAGCTAAATACTGAAATACTACATATTTAATTTTGTTAGAACCGGGCTTATCCTTTCCTTCTTTCTTTGTTAGAAACATGATGGAGCTTAGCCCCACTAGTTTTTTTGTTGCAGTATTCCTGTGCCACATCCTCATAATAAGCAGAGCTATTTTGGTGGCAGAGAATGGGTTCTTAACCCCAAACAAATCAGCTCTTCTGCCTAGTTAAAGCAGTTAATCCTTGAAGCACCACCCACAAGCGATTTAACTCGGGCCTCACAGGTTCCTAATTGTACATCCTTAACTGTGATGTAACTTGCAAGGCGAGTCCATACCACTGCAGTTGGTCCTCCCAATCTCCCTTTGTAGCCTGTACCTTTCTGCTGTGCTGTACAACCAGGAGGAAAATCTGTAAGAAGGTGGCAGAACTTGCTGCTGAGCCAAGAGAAGGTTAATCCAGAAGAGGATGCCAGTTTCCACAGTGCAGTGCAACACCTATCCACTCCCTTATATTCCAGCTACGTGCAACAATTTAAGTTAACAGCAGCAGTGAGCCAAGCACCCATTGAACGTGTCATTTGGTCATTTTTGTGTGGCTGCAAATTAACATATTTAGTGTCTGGATGCTAATGATGATGTTAGCTGTAAAGGCACCACAGTTACCTGTAAATAATATGGGTCATTTGGAAACCACAAACTGCCTTTGCATAATGTTTGCTATGCAGCAGACTGAAAGTTCAGATGCCACTGTGAATCGTATGATAAATACAAGCAGCAGTGATCAAGGAGACACTGACTGTCAAGTTTTATTAAAGTGGATGAAATCCAGAATTTAAAAAAAATTATAAAAGATGCCTAGAATGCATCTTCACCATGACTTTGTTTAGTCAATTGGTTGGTTAATTCAGAGTAACTGGAGAGCTCTTGAGAGTAATTAGTAGTTTAATACAGAGAACATTGAATAACTGGACAGACTTGAGCTTTTTTAGATGGAAAGGGGAAATGTGGGGGTGGGAGGAAGACTTTAAAACAGATGGGACAATTGAGGGGTCAGCTGCAAGTTAATGATGCTTTCTTGAGAGCAGGGCAACAGGGGTGTTCAGTAGTGTTAGATGACCAAGGCAGAATGGCTTAAAACAAAATGCTTTGTTTGACTTTGTAATTAAGTGCTTTCCTGCAGGATGTAACTGAGGCCAATAGCTTAGAAAACCAAAGGAAATGGATGTTTAAGATATGAATGGCAGGTAGAGTTCAAGGTCTCTTAATCCTCAGCTGCAGCTAGACAAGAACATCCTCTTTCAAGATTTAGTTGCACAGTTATATATGTTAGGAAGTGTTTAATTTTTTGCTTGTATCTAATGTTGATAAACTTATAAACTTCTCAAGATGGACACAGGAGCAGACAAATGCCCTCTGTTAGGGTTAGTATTTCAAGCCCTCTACTGTGTTTCTCTGTGTCATAGAATTCCTGTTCCTTACTGTTTCTGTATCTCCAGTTTAGCAGATGGTACAAGCAACTGGAAAACGACCCTTCTTGCTTCCCCCATCTTTGTAACAGGATGAATCTCTTCAATACAAAGCTTTACTTCCTTCCTAACAAACAAGACCACATCCTTCCATGACAGAAAGGATTAATACAATCTAGCTTTATGCTGTAAGAAACCTGAGGGTACAGTGCAAGACAAACTTTAGCACTTTGACTTCTTTCCACCCCCATCTACTTGGTCTGGTTTCTGCTCTGTCTGCCTTTAACTATAAGGAAAAAAGGCTGGTGATGAGAGTCCTTTTCACTTCTGCAGGCTTTAGAGCTACAGAGAAGGAATGACAATGTAACTCACACTCTTTTAGTGCCTGTAGAACAAGGAAGATGGATCTCAAGGAGTCCTATTAATTTTTTAATGTTAAATATTAATAGGGTCGCTCATGTAGTTCTGTGATGTAAAGTTCACTGTTCAGTAGGTCTCACCTGATGTCTGTTCTGCAGTACAAGTCCTGTGAACTCTGTGGAAAGGAACTGTGTTTGTACACTAGGAATGGATAGACACTGCCTGCATTGTATGTAAAGCTGAGGTGAGCTTTGAAAGATTTCAACAAATGCTGACCTATTACTGGTGAAACTATTCTAAGTGTAATGCAAACCTTGAAAGAAGAGCCCCTCTTTTATACTTTTATGTAGACAAGGCACTTGATACCCAGCCAACTGCAATTTTTTAATGGACAGATTCATTAGTGAGCAAAACTTTCTGTTACAGCATCACTCTGATACAAACTTTGTATATTAAAGAGCAGGGTTGGGTGTCCATCAGTCTGTGACACAGTAGCCTTTTTTTTTTTTAACTGGTAGAAGCTAAAGGAGTCTTTAGGAACTTGAGGTGTGTTAGCAAGTGTTTTAGGTGGGAGTAGAGTGCTTTTTTTTCAGTTACTGTTTTACCTGTGGGCCAGGGTATGGGTCAGTACATAGTACCCTTGGATTTATCTCCAGAACTGTAGTTGAAACATAGTTTCTGTTCACATAGTAGCTGTATTGCTGTTTTCAAATCTGCTTAACAGGATGTATTTTCTTTTAAGTATTTCAGGTGAAAGCCTTAATCAGGTGCCTGCCCCCTAAGGCAGGCTCATATGTGGTGTTGTATAGACTGGAACATGACTGTCCTTAAAATTTCAGAGTTTAAGAAACCATAATGAACAGAAGAAAGCTCCTGTTTGCCAAAGGGCAAGAGTCTGGATTAGATTGGCCTGACCTTGCTCCAGTGGCTCTGGCTAACCACTTCAGGTGGTTGCTTTAGATACCTGCCTCTTCTGAGTGAAGTATTTCAGGTGGTTCTGATGATCAAACAGTAGATATAGGCAGGGGGTGTCCCAGGTGTACTGTGTGTGCAAGTCTGGCTGAAGTAACACCACACATTCCAGTGGCCTTGCACTGTTGTCCCGACAACATTTAGACCTGCATTAGGGATTTATAATTTTACTTAACAAAGTGCTATTCTGGCTTGATGTTTGCTCTCCCAGAGCAAGGTGGAGATGGCCCCTCTACAGCCAAGCTGAACTCCTTAGGGAATTTAATATTTTTGTGTGTCTTCTGAGCAGGTGTTTACTTGTATCACAGCTACTCTCCTTCAGTGGTGCCCTGGCCCTTTCTGCTCAAGAGTAACTCAGTTTAGGCCCAGAAGGCTACTGAATCCCCCATGATCTCTGCAGAGCAGAGTTTCCCTCCACGTCAGGGTTGAGATGGTGCTAGTGGGACCAGAGCGGTCCCCTTTCATGCACATCAGTATTCTACTCCAGCACTGATAGGGTGCTCCAAAACCATTTACATCTTTATCACTGGTACAACTCAGAACTAAGAAATGGAAAGTTTCTTTCTTTAAGAACAGTATCATGTGTGTCTTTTTGTAATTAATCAGTGTGGTTCTGTGTTCTTACATAGCCAACACGGAATTTTTATTTAGATTTAGTTTTTACTGCACTTCCCATGGCCCTCATGTTGATACTTCTTCCTGCTTCCTTTGACACTTAGACAATAAAATTCCCTCTGTACTGCTCTCAGCTGGTGCAGAGAAAACAAGTTGTCTGTACTGTCCTTCTTTCTGCTTTAAACCTTCCCATTACATGTCAGTTGAGAAGTCAAAAGGACAGCCTTGAGTGATCAGGCAAATGATGTAAAGATGTCCTGTACTTGCTACACTAATGGACATGGAAGAAGCCTCATCCTCTAATCACCTGAACAGGTGAGTATGTCTGTGCACACAGAGGCAGTGTATGTACGTATGTGGCTGTTTAGCAAAGGCCAGAATTCACATTTTCCTCCTGAACTGCCGTCAGTCAGGCTGGATGGGAAAATAAAAAAATCAGTGCAGGCAGCATCAAAAATTTCAGTCTTACAATACTGTAACAAAAAATACTGTAAGGGTTAATACAAACCTCTTCTTGCACTGCTCAACTCTTCAATGTGCAATTCAGTCTCCTTCCTGGCCTGAAAGCAATTCTGCCCAAAGTCTGTGTTTAATGACCTTCCAGGCTAATGACCTCACCAGGACTTCTCAAGACAAATGCTGGGTTAATAAAGGACAGTCAGCTGCAAGATTCAGTGCAAGGATCCCCAGCAAGGAGATCCAACTTTATTCAGACTATCATCTTTCAGGCATAACATACCCCTCCTCTCTAAGGAAATGAGTAATAGCTGGGACTAGGGCCAGGATGTAGGCAAGCCTACAGTGTGTATAGGAAAGGAATAAACATTCTCTGACCTGTTACTCCAAAGAGAAAGGCACATGCAATAGTCCATCTTAGCCAAGTTAATTATATGAATGGCTTTTGCCCTGAGGGAAAAGAATTGCACAGTTCTAAACATCTGCTTCAGATGCTTGCTTGAAAACACCTGCTCCATATCTTACAGATTTTGCTTTAAATCGGGTAACTCCTATATCCCCTATGAATGTATAGATCAGGGTGACTGCTAGACAGCGGAGTGAGAACAGCAAAACAGTGATGTGACCACAGACTTTCTGCTCCTTCTTACATCAGGCTTTTCCCCTGCTAGTGGTTGTTCCTGCAGTTTTAGGTTTTCAAGTCAGCTAGAGATGATGCTGCTTGAACCTTAAGTGGAAAATCTTTATTGTGGGAAGGATAAACATGTTGAAGCAGAAAATTTAAAAAAACCCCAAAACCCCACACCCTGTCAGCTTTTACAATGAGAGGCCCAAGACTTAAGGCTCTCACATGTCTAAAAGCACACAGAAATTCATTCAAGAGAGAGTGAGACTGAGCCTTAAGAGCACTATTCATGCAGAGACTGCAGGATTATGGCAGGCAAAGGCAGAAGACATGCTGTGGATAGCAGGCCATTACAGAATTAACACAGCCAGGTTTGCTTTCCCGGATT
Organism: Trochalopteron elliotii; assembly: GCA_024734555.1. Lineage (NCBI taxonomy): Eukaryota > Metazoa > Chordata > Aves > Passeriformes > Leiothrichidae > Trochalopteron > Trochalopteron elliotii. The sequence goes on from JANPWX010000317.1 coordinate 1,491,466, forward strand.
ATATTTTTCTTTTGGCAAAGAGTGAGTGCCATCCTATCTCTAACCTCATTTTAAAAGAGTAAAGGAGGAGAGGAATACTATAGAATAACTACTGCATTCATCTACTCCCAGTTCAAGAGCAGCTCCAGACACTGGCTAATAATGTAAGTAGAAGGCTTTGCATCCAGAAAGAAAAGAACAACTGAATAAAATTGCTAAGGCTTGAAGCCTTTTTTTTTTTTGTGGTGGTGTGTATAAATTAAAGACTGGATGAAACAAATACATCTTTTGTTGTAGCACAAGCCAGTGTGTAGTGTGTAGCCTAGTCTGTAGTCTGCGTAGCCTAGTCCTCCCATTTGCCAAACTCAGACCTTGAAAGCTGCTGTGTTTGTCTTATCAAAGTGACATAGAATTTTTCAGCTATATATACAAGAGCACAAGCATGTACAGTCTAAATCTGAAAGAAAATAAATAATTTTTTAAATAAATAAAAAAGAAAAATAGCTTCAAGACTAGAATGACATTTTCAGTAGAAGCTGGAGGACAACTTGCCTTGATAGAAGAAGCCAAACATTTACAGCTGACAAAAGGAGTTAGAGACATGCCAGCTGTTAAATCTGTCATCTTGGTTATCATTGTAACAGGTGAGTTCTCTTCAGAAACACAGTGCAGTATATTCAATTCAGCTTGTGCATTTCAGCCTGACAATGCTATGGGAAGCACTACAGGCGAGGCAGCTGGTAAGAAGCAGGTCACAGCCAGTAATTTAATTAGTCTGCACAACAGAAAGCCTGAAAGGAGATGGTATCCCACTAACGCTTGTGTGCTCCCCCTTTAGGTAAGCAACAAAAGGGTTCATCTGCGTTTGGATGACCCATGGATATGTCTGCAAATTTCTAAAGAGTACATCCGATAAATGTTCAATACTGAGGTAATTGTTCAATACTGAGGTGGTGGCAATGGGAGCACATCTTGGGCTCTAACAACACCCCCCTTTGCAGACTGTTGCCAACACCACCATCAACACATCACTAAGAGCAGGACTCCGACCTTGATCCGCTGAGATGCTGAACTTCTTACGACCTCTTGGAGACTCCTCAGAGAAGAGAAACTAAGGTCAAGTATATTTCAGAGTTCTGCCTTCACAAAGCAGGTGGTGTACAGAGCACTAACAATAAATCTGAAACTCGGGGTTTTTGTTTTATATAACAAGTGTTACTCCTATCTAAGTGTTTGTTTCAGATCTCCCACTCCTCCCACTTAATTCTTCAGGGGTGAGGAAACCCACTATCTTACATCTTGACACCATTTAAATGTTGCATTTATAATAAAACTTAGCCCTAGAGAATTGCACCCATAACTTTTAACTGAAGAAATACAGCTGCAGAAGAAATAAGCATCAGCAACTCAGAAAGCTAATTGGATAGAGCAGTCATGGGAAAACAGCTGCTGGAAAAATAGCTCATAAGAAAAAGGCATGGAGAAAGAATACCTCAAACAGCAGCCAAGTTTCATTTATTAAGAACAGGAAAGAAGCTAGAGCAATTATATTGTTTACCACTCCTCCCATCCCATGTAATTGGGAAAACTGATTATGAAGGACAACCTCCTGAAGCAATGAACTTAAAACTGAGAAAATGAAGGAAATCCAACTTCTATCTAAATAGTATAACTAAATACAGCCTAGCAGCTGTGGTGCAAACTAAGCTGCTTTTTAGCAAAGACACTTTGTCAAGTACTTGACTGCCTCTACAGCTGCATGCTCCTGCAGTTCAGGAGGCTGCTAACAGGGAACATACACACACTGCCAGTGGTCTCTGGCATCACTTCCCCATAGCACCTGTCTCCCTGACCCCTACATCACTGCTAAGGTGATGCAGCTGGTAATTAGCTCTGTGACACCTTCCCTTTCTGAGCATTGCAGATACCACTGTTCTACCTTCATAACCATTTACAGACCCCTCTGTAATTCATCAGAAAGCTGTGTTAAAGACAACTCCTCATGCATTTAGGTCCAGAAACAGTTCTAAGAGCTACATCTGGAATCTCAGTTCTGCATCCCATTACAATGCTCATTACCACAGGCTCTGATTATATCTGTGGGTGCTACTCTTAAAGCATCACAAAACACACTATTTTCTCCCAACAACTATATGCTAGTCACGGTTTTACAGTTAGGAACTTTCTACCCACCCCCAAACCTCACCTATAATCCCACACAGTCAAGAGGCATTCAGAAGTCTCCAAATCCATTTGATATCAACTCCAAATTGCTCTAGAATACAGGGGGTTTATTTTCCTGAAACCTCCGTAAGAGTCCATACCAGAGCTTCTGGGACAGTGATCAAAATAAACACAGAGATCAAGTCTTCAACTCTGCCTTTGTGTCTCTATGCAGTCACTAGCAATGGTCCTGCATTTCTGCCATAGTTTCACCTGAGTGCCCAACAAAGCATGTGTAAGCCAGGGCTTCGAGAGCTGCAAGTCACCCTGGGAACACTATAACCTCCAGAAAGAAGAATAAGGGAACTTGTAAGCATTGTGATGGGGTTTGTCCACATGACTCCATATCCAGTGTTCAAAAACTTAGCATTTGTTTGACCTGTGCAACATTAGATTTTCCAGCAAAGTATACCTGGAACCTTAAAACCTCCCTGAGATGCTTCCATGCAATTTGCCCACAAGTCAAGGTTTTGGTTTACATAAAATGGAAAAAGCACTTGTGATACTGGAACACAGGTCATCCACCTGAGTTACATCACAGGACTGGCAGGGTGCTTCAGACAGTTGCAGGGCCAACCAGTTCATCTGCTGGTGTATGGTGCACACCTTATGGGCCTCAAGAGAGCTCAGTCTGGCTCTCTTATGGGCAGCTTTCATACACACACATACATACATACTACATACACACCACCTCGCCAGCTGACCTGAGACCCAGCCAGCAATTACAACTGAAGCAGACAGCTAAAGTTCTAAGGGCCAACACCATGTGTCACAGAACTTTTTGTTGTGCTTTTGGTTGGTTGTTGTTAAACCTTTAGTGTCTTATAAGGTTCCTACAACAATGTTAACAGCAGGAGGGAGTCATCTGCAACCAGGCTGCCTTCTGGCAACCTCTTTTTGAGCCAGATAGAAAGCAAAGCTCTCAGTTCACCCTTTCCTTCCCTCCCTTTATAAATACAACCACTTACAAAATCAGAGTAAGAGTACTTGCAGAAATCAAACTGTGAGATAAACATAGTCATATAAATGCACACCTCTGCATCCATCCCTCCCCATGTACCAGTGCCATGCCAGAACTATTACTTATGGGCAAAATTATTCACACCCCCTCAAGACTGCTGTTCACTTACAGAAACTCACAAATGGTAGCAAAAGTCATCCACACATCACAAGACAAATACCAAACCATCTGGCTGGGCAAGAAGGGAATATGTAGCACTTACATGCTCATAAGGACACAGAACACAACCCCCACACACACCTTGTTTTTGTAGTTTACAGAAGTGAGCTGTAAAAGACCAGCAGTATTCCTTTCTTAGGAAGGAGGGCAAGGGTTCCTGAAGGCAAATCTTTCTTTGAGGGGGGAGGTGGGGGGATGGAGGGGGCAAGACAAGCCCCATGCCAAAGAAGCGACCTCTGGGATTTAGGGATGTCTTGAGAGATTAAATTAGCGTCACTTCTTTCCTCTCTTCGACCCACATTACTTGTGTAGCAAATTTGCTGCCTTCCACCTCGCAGCCAGCAAAACCTTGTCAAGCAGATCTTCAGAGGTTCAGCTGCCAGAAATACAAGGTGCCGCAGTTGCTTTGTGGTATTTTCTTGGATTAGCAGTACTTTATTTTTCAATAAAGAAAGTAACATTTAAAATATCAAAGTCCCTCAATATAGACCATGAAAAACAAACAATGTTTCAAGTCTCCTGTACCTTCCAGCATAAACCTGAGGTGGGACCAGATTTCCTGCCTTGTCTGTGAACAGAAGATTGATAATGTTTCTGCCAATACTGGTTTCATCTCTTGGGGAAAAACTGAGCACCAAATGTCAGGCTGAACTGGGGAAATTATTCTAGGAACAGGTACAGCTCGACTGCTTTTGTACTGGCCAAGCCACTGCCTACAAAAGCACACTGACAGGACACCAAAGGTACGCTGGGATCCAAGTGACTGCAGTCTGGCTCCAAGTGACACAGCCTTCCCCTTCCTTCCAGTGCATGTCAAGAGACAAGAGTTGATCCCAAGCATTCTATCTGCACCTAAACATGGCTGGGTCCAGAAGAAGGATGCAGCATGGACTTCAGTCTGGCACAGGAGATGGATGCTACAGGTTGGCTATTGACCCCTGGCAGGCTGACTGCTATAGGGAGCGCACAGAGGAAAGAATAGGGCAAGTGACAAGAACAGCTCTTCCATCTGATGGCTCTGCTGACTCTCACATGCCTTCCATTTTCATCTCTCTTTTAGGACAAACCAGAGTTATAGCCTTCTGGGGTTGTCATGCCTTACAGGGTAATTTTTTCTACAGGATATTCACTGGGACGATCCTAAATATTTTTGCTAAAAATTACAAATTAGGTACCATTCTGAGACTCCTAGAAAAGAAGGAAGCCTTCCCCAAGCTCTCTAGGCTTTTGCTGCAGTTCTTGAGCTGCTGTGGGTGGCTCTGTAGAACCCCTGGTTCCATTCCTGGCAATCCCATTCTCTGGTCCATCAGTCACAGCAGTTTCTTGTAGAAACTGTTACACCACACAAACCCTTCTGCCAGCAAGTCAGCCCTTACAGATTATTAAATAAAAGACATTTCCAAGTAGTTAGCAGATCCAATCTAAAAGGCAATGCAACAACTAGCCCTGAAAGTACTAAACTATTACTGAGAAATTAAAAGAACTATTGTTTTGGTGTGGAAGAATATTGACATATACATCCCATGTTCCTTGGTAGCAATTAAACTAACCAAAAGCAGATACCATTACCCCTCTTTTTTCCAGCTCCTTGAAAATCTCACACAGGGACAAATAAACATGGGAGTTACATTGGTTCCTGCAGCACAAAAACACCTGCTAAACAAGGCAGTGGACCAAGGATCCCTTTAAGAGATGCTAATGCCTGAATACCTGGCAGCCCGTTGGGAACACAGCTCAGGTTTGCAGAGACACACAAGATACCAATGAAAAAAGCACTCCAACTCTCCCATCCCTGCTTTTAGTGAGGGTGTGAGGGGAGAAAAGGACTTTTAGGGCATGACAAGGAAAGGGGTTTTCTTGCAAGCAGGTTGTGCAATCCAGAGTCTCAACTGCTGTATTCAGAACAGCTTTTCTTTAGGGAAAGGGAACCAACACTAACTCTCTCTGAGGCTGGAGATCTCCAAGCCAAAGCTAGCCAGCAGGCAGAGATGATCAGATGAACAAAAAGGATTTGGTAAGCCATTGGCCATCAAGAGGACATCTTCAGAGAGAAGAGAAAGACGGCCAAGCAGCTTCAGGGCTCCATCCTTGTACAGCCTGCAACCTGACAAAGAAAATGGAAAGAAACATCAGCCAGAGACTGGCACCACAGATTAACTCTACACACTCACAAAGGGATGACTGTCAATCCTTTCCTATTTTTGCCCTGATAAATGAAGACAGCCTGCACAAACACTACACACACCTTTGAGCCTCGATGTGAAAGCAGTAAGCATCCTACAATAATGCTGTTCATAGTTTCATATACTTGCAGGCATAGGAGGCAAGAATACACTAAATTCACCAGGCATTTGCTTACATGAGAAGTTCCTTTCATGGACTGTGGCCTAGCAATAGCTTCAGATTCTCTCCTGAGGAGGAATTAATCTCTTCATTCCTAACCTGTTCCCCAAACCTGATTCTGACATGACCCAAATCAGCTCCAAGAGAGCTCCTGGATGCATTTACATGCAGTCTTTCATCAACAGAACTCCTGTTTCAGACAGCAGAGAGAAGGTGCCTCTGTAAAGGAACCAGAGCCACCTCCTCCCAAGAACAGGATGTAATCTCAGACCAGAAGTCCAAGGCTTGAACTCAGGATCCAGCACTGCCTGTTACCAGGTGCAAAATTAAGATATTTATACAGAAGAAAATAATCTATTCTGTTCTAGCTTCCTCAAAAGTCTATGTGAACCTAAGCAGCCTCATTTTTTTCAGAGCAAAGATAAACAGTGTCTTTTCATGGTACATAAGGCAATGTTACTTCCACCTTGTGTATTATTTCAAAGACACATTCTGTAGATCCACCAGCTTAATGAAATGCACTGCCCATCTGGCCTGTCTCACACTCCTCTGTCAATGTCACAAGGATAAGCCCTGCACTGCCACACTCACCTGCCTTGCTCTCCACAGGTTCTGCTGAGTAGAAAATGTAATCAACAGTGGCTCCGAGCCCCATGGGCATCGTTGTGACCTCTGGGCGTCCCCTCTGTGGCAAGAAGTGGCTGTAGACAGAGGTCAGGTTGAGGCCATGTTGGATAACACCTGAACACCTGCACACAAACAGTCACTGTTTATCAAGGAAGGAAAGAGAATTATGCCTTTTCTGTACTGCAGTCACAGCAGAATGTTCCCTTGCAACTGTCTGGACTACTCCTCCTTTGTGAGCACATAAAATCTTTCAGAACTATTTGCTCCACTTACACCAAGGCAAGACAGACTGCGAATTTCTTTTGTCTTCAATACCCAGTCCTATATATGCCTATGCCCTCCATTCTCAATCTCACCAACACAATGCTGACAGAGCAGCACTCAGCTGCTGGAGAATTCTGGGTGGATCTAGCTCTTCCAGACAGTCCTCCTTACTATCTTTTGCTCTCACATTTACTTCAGTCTTTACTTCAGCCTTTTACTTCATATTTTCAGTGCTCAGGAAAACAAGGCTGAATTTGAAGACTGGGGCCATTGAAGGTGCACCAAGTTACCTTGGGATGAATGGCTGGGGATCAGGGTCTTTCACCATGGCAGCAGGCTTGGGCCAGTGTGCAGGGCGGTCTGCAAAGGAGCAAAGAGATTCCAGCCAGACCTACACAGATCCCAGAACAGGCTGCTCATCCCAACTCTGAGAAGCTTCTCCTGAATACAAATGAATCTTTTTGCCCAAGAAGAGCAGATAGCTTCCAGTCACGAACATCTTAAAGGAAAATATTCAAAGGAAACACAAGCTGTAAGACTAACAGGAACATCCTTACAGCAGATCAGTGCAAACAACTGAGAAGTCATGCTGAGGACCTGTCCTTAAAGCATTTAATATTATCAGAGTCCAGGGTATTTCAACATTTGCTCTCAAAGAAAGTTTGCTTGTCTTAGCCTACAGCTTACTCAAAGGGTGAAAGCAGAACCAGCCATGCCAAAAGGCCCAGAGGTACAGCAATGTCTACTGGGTACCAGCTTCCAGAGACCTCTACATTGGGACCATTATGTATCATTACAGTCTTCAGGTCATTCTTCACCACCAAAATATTGAAGCGGAGAAAAGAAATATACATACATGTTTCAGCTTAAAAGAAGTTTATAAGAAACAGCTTCAAGAAGCTGGATCTCAGAACATCTCAAGGAACACAGTCAGTGTGTATGACAGAGGAAAGTGTACTTCTCTGAGCTCTCATGGAATCATGTCACAGAAGGCACCCTTCTGCCTTTCCCTTTCCTCACCAGGCATTACCTCCACCTCATGTTTTCCTTGAAATCACAGAATCATCCAGTTATAGAACAGCCTGGGTTGGAAGGGACCTTAAAGATCATCTAGTTCCATGCCTCCATCCCATGGGCAAGGATGTCACCCACTATATCAGGCTGCCCAGGGCCCCATACGACCTGCCCTTGAGCATTTTCCAGGGATGTGGCAAGCACAACTTCTCTGGGCAAGCTGACACAATGCCTTACTACCCTCCATGTAAAGAATTTTAAGAAGTTTAAAACCATTTCCCCACTGTCCCATTACTTCATGCCTTGTAAACAGTCACTCTCCCTCTTTTTTCATAAGCCTCCCTTAAGTACTGGAAAGCCACAATGAGGCCTCAGTGGAGCCTTCTCTTCTCCAGTCCAAACTCTCTCAGTCTGTCCTCAGAGCAGAGGCTCCATTGAGCTAGAAGAGTGACAGGTTGAAAAGTCTCCCATTAATACCTGGTTTAGCATCTGTCACACCTTCCAAGAGGACCAGCTGTGGTGGTCGCTCACAGGCGACATCGCAGAAGCGGAACTGGAGCAGGAAGTCACGGCTGTATTCACGTCTCCCTGCAGAGAAAAGTACAAGTTAAAAGAAGCAACTGCAGCAAAGTCGCATCTCCAGGGAACACCTACATATATTTTAGACCTTTGGGCCTCTAAGAGCTCTTTAGTTTGAGAGGGGCTTTTGTGCCCAAGCACTCTGATACCATGAAAATAGAAATCACCTAATAACCTACCTGTAGAACAGAACAGATGTGTAACAGTAGAAGAATACATCACAGCTATTGCTACCTCTCAAATGCAACAGTCATGGTCAGCACAAAGCAAGAATGTCCTCTCTGAGACACCAAAAGTTCAAGGGACTTTCAAGCAGATCAGTTAGTGTGCAACTCCAGGAAATGTGTGTTGAGAAAAACATTTCTGGAGATCAGGCAGAATGCAAGCTCTTCATTCAAGATTTTAACAAAAGCTATTTTGTGTGGGCTCCATGTTTTTAATCCTCTCTATGGATGGAGAGAACAGACACGGTTGTAAGTGGGTCTTAGGAATGATTTCTTTACAGTGGTGTGCAAACACTATCCAAAACCACACCCCAAACACCTGAAGATGAAAGCTATGCCTGTTGAACACAGTTTACAACTGCACAAAAGCGTTAAGTCTGGGAATACGAAAGAGACACATAGAGCAATTGTTACTGGTAGAGGAACATTCAGCTCCTGACTAGAGAAAGAAAATAGCAGAAATGCAATAGGTTCTGGAAAAAAATCGTATTTAACTCACATACAAAGTAGAAAGAGAGAATCTTTGTCAAGTGCCTCATGCAGCACATGCCCAAGCCACTCAGAGAGACAGCAAGGCCCACAAACTGCCCATCGTCAGCAAACTCATATTGTCAGTGCATACTGCAGCTCACCAAGTTTCTTTGGCTGGCACAGGGTGACATACTGGCACTTGTCTGTTACACCCAGTGAGCTCGGCCACAGTGGGGCCAGCAGCTTCCGGGAATACAATTGTTGGGAAAAGTCTTCCTGACCAGACACCTGCAAGAAGGCCAGAAAAGGAGAGCAACCATCAGTGACACAGAGTAGATGTGCAAGCTATAGACAATGTACATATATAAGCTTGCCAAGAGCAAGACAGGAGAATGCCCCCATAGAAAGGCATGAACTAAACTATTCAGAGTATGGTACAGATATAATAAGTCTTCAGCTGCAGGGGACAGATACAATTAGCTAAAAGTCACCTGACAAGATACTTTACAGGTAGTAATCATCTTATCTTGTTGAAGTGATGGTTTAGCTTGAATGACAGCAATGTATTTGATGACAGACACACAGTAAGACAACCACAAGAGACTCTAGCAGTAAGCACCCACTTCAAACGTTTTTTGGAACAAACGTCCACACAAAATTTCAGTAAGTCTTGGTGGAGTTGCATTTCCCTACACTTCCAGACTCCGAGGCATAAAAACTCCATAGGAAAGGAAAAAAGACTTGATATTAAGAGGCCTATTATCACAAGTCTTCCTCAAGAGAAACCAAAAGAGCAGTGGTGGGAACAACACGCATACAGTTGTCTGCTTCTTTCCCCTGCAGTGCTGGAGACATTGGGGAAGACTGCTGAATAACTTAATTCAGTGTTAAAACTATTTTCTCACAAGAGAAAGAATGCAGCCATGCATTTCTCTAGCAGTATAAGACAAAGAGCTATCCAATCCCAATTCTGGCTGGCAACTACCTTCCAGGCTGGCATCCCATGGTAGGAAAGTTCACCATTCCGGATGAATTTGTAGAGTGGAGAATCAGGTACAGAGTTCAGGTCTCCACACAAGATGACAGGATAGTAGCTGCCTTCAGCAGTTCTTGCAATTTTGTCAATCTCTGCTAGCAGCAAGGCCACCTGGGCCAGTTTGATATCTCCTCGACGGGGATTGAACAACACATGAGTGTTGGCCACACACAAAGGACTGACTGCCTGCAGACCCAGACCCTCTGGGAGCACAGGCTGCAACAGCAGCACCAAGCCCACATTATCCCGGTTGAGGACATCCAGGCCAGGCCGGAAATATTCTATGGGACTGAGGCTGATCAGCTGGAACCTGCTGTGCTTATAGCACACTGCACATCCATCTGTCTTCGTCCCGGTTCTCCGTTTATAGAAGCATTCAAAGCCTGAAAAGAAACCATCACCTATTAAAAGGTTTATCCAGCCACTGCCTCAGGCTCAGCAAGTCTCTACAGAAAAGGTTCCTACTACGTTTGGGTACAGCAATATACCCAATTCTGTTCCAATAATCACCCTTTATTATTAATCACTGGAGGTATTTTATCTCTCCTTGTCCTTCTAGGGCCCTCTGTTTTGTTACTCTGATCTTTCAACTCAGAGACATCAACTGCAAAAGAAAGGATAAAGGTCTAGGCAGATACTTCAGAAGTAGGGCCAGCAGCCACCTGCAAACAGGAAGAGGTCTTATGAAACTGAGTGCTTTGAAGAAGCAAGAAGCGCTGCCTGGCCAGTTCCATGAGCTGGATGTACAGACCCACAAAAGCAGGACATACCCATCTCCTTGAATGTTGGTTCCAGTTGCTCCCAGTAATGGTTCTCTTGCACCTCCTGGAGACACAGAACCTGGAAGAAAGGCAGAGACTTCACTTGCTCCACAAGCATTTGCTAGTTACCTTGTTTTGGGGAAGGAAGAAAGTGGAAAAGTGCACTCACATACCAACCCTCCAAACAGAAATGTCATCACTACAACTCTGTCCTGTACTTTCCAGATGAAATGCACTAACTTTCTGGGTCATATTAGTGTATCGTTCAATTTTCCAGTGATGAGACAAAAGATCCTTCATCCCACAAAGAGGACCCAAAGAACAGAGAAATTCATGGAGTCCTCTTCAATGCAGGCGTCCCCTCCTGTTCTGCCTGAGAAAACTGGTCCTTCTTCCTCTACTTCTGCTGTTTATAGAAGTTAAGCCCTGCTATCCAAGTATGACTAGTTTCTACAATATAAGCAAGACAGACACCAAAAACACAGTCTGTGAAAGTCCTCAAACACACTCAGAGAAATAAGTGTCCAGTTACCAAGCAGGCAGCATCTTCTTAGGACTTGTCCCCATCTTTTTCTTTTCTTAATACTGTTAGATCAAACGAGGAATTCAAATTCTGGTGACACTGATGTAGGGAGGGCTCAGTCATACTTACGTCAGGATCCCAATGCTGGATCTCCTGCAGAAGGTTTGGAAGGCGGTAGCTCCAGCTCAGGATGTCTGGATGACAGTGTACATAGAGATCAAGGCCCTGCTCCACCAGGTCCTGGGCAAGGATGTTGTAAGACATGACTCGAAATTCAAAGAGAGGAGTGTTTTTTGAGACCTGGTCTAAGACACAGGGCTGGACAGAAAGATCCTCCCAGTCTCTCCATAAGATCTCTATATGCAAGAGACAAAAAGCAAAGTTACAGCCACATTGGGTACTTTGCTGATACTTTGGCTCCCCTGGGACCAAGAAAACAGCCATTCTCATTCCCAAAGCTAGGGCACTCGAACCTCTGAGCAAACCCTCACCCACTCTGGTTTTCAGGTGCTCCTCTAGATATCTTTGGATAGTTGCCTGTAGGGATGGCATAACACATGACCAGAGTCAAGCATACTGAAACACCAGACCCTACTTTTCAGTGCTTTTTAGAGTACAAAGTCAGCATTTGGGAACAGTAAGGAACATGTATTGATATTCAGAGCAGACAGTCTAACAGCACAAAAATCACTAGCTGTGACCAGCCCCTCTTTAGCAAAAACTCACTTTACAGTTTTCACTACCAGATCCTGTCAATTCTGTGGGGACAATCCACGTCTTACTGACAGCAAGCCCAGACACAATAACCTGATCACATTCACTACAAATGTCAAACTAAACATTAGATTCAGAGCCATCACTGACCATGGTAGGGCACCTCTGTTGGGACAGGATAAAATGGCACTGCATCCTGAATGGGCTGGGCTGGGAGCACTGGTGGCACTGTCTCTGCATCACATGCTAAACTCCAGGCCAGCACAGCTGGGTCATCATTCAGCACTTCCACGTTGATATCAGCAGAGCCAGCTGTCTGGTGATCTGTCTGTGGCACCACAGCTGCCCAAGGGCCACTGCCTGCTACAGTCACTGTTTCCTCTGATGGTAATCTTGCCAGTTCAGCCACTGCATGATCCTGCAGCTCTGAAGAAGCCAAGGCATTTAGCTCTGAGTGCTGCTGGTCAGCACACCAGGTGACTTCTGGAGATGTATTCAGGTCACTGAGGCTGGTCATCAATAGCTCTGAACCTTCTAACCAGTCACTAGTGAGTGTAACTGATACTTTCCTCACTGCTGGAACACTCTCACTGGCTGGCAAATTCCCTGCTCCTTCCTCCAGCCACTGCTGGAGAAGGGCTTCTTGCTCTTCTGGGACCAATCTTCCTGTGGTTGCAGCAAAGACACCTTCTATCTGGGTGGACGGGCTCTTCGCCAGAAGCACATTCTTTCGATAGGTAAAGAAAGCATCTGTCATTTAAAAACAAAAATCAAAATAAGACAGCCAGAAATGCTTTCTTACTCATTCTTTTCTTATTCTAATGCATTTGCTGTAACTCTGTGCAATATAACCCTTCAGCATAGCAACCTAAACAAATTACTTCTCTGAGGAAAAATAATTACCATTTAAATAACTTCCCCTGCCTCCTCCAGAATGCTAAGCCACAGTACAAGTGCAGTTGTATTAGTCCAAGTCACTGAAACTGCACACAATAGCAATGGCTTTATCAAATCTAGGGAATGCAGTTCTAACTCATGCAGCACCACAGACAGCCAAGCTGAAAGGCCTTGTGGAAACTATCAGCTCTCAGCAACGTATGTAAAGGCACAGTCTCTAGTAGTCAGCTGATCAGGTGCATGGGCTAAGAAGTCAAGGTCTTGTAGATCATCACTTGGAACAAGTTTCTTTCCAGGGACTGAGTAAGAAATAGCAGTCAGCTAAGAGAATAAAATATATCACAAGAATGTGTTGTAGAAGAAAAATCATTCTGTTTCTAAGAGATGAAAAATGAAGACACAGAGGGACCAACATATGCCTTATTAGAGAGAATATATGCACAGAAGTAGTCCTAGTAAGAATTACAGATCACTTGATGACTGACATGTGGCAAAAAATATAAATGTAACACTGAATATACAAATATTTGTGCAGTAAAGTAGAAAAAGACAGAGACTCCTTTCACCTGCATCTATACAAGAGGTGGCATTCATGTTTCACTATGAATTCTGCACAGACACTTGTCCCTACGTTTAACTAGAAACTTCTGTTGATTACAAATCACTTTTTTTCTCTGCATCCCTGTCAGTCAGTCACAGCAGTAACATACAGGAGTCAGCAACAACAATGTATAGTTTCACTATATCTTTCGTGTCAAAGTTTTCTGTATGTGTCAGAAATGGAGCTTTAAGAACCATACTCCTCTCTGTCGGTTTGTAATTAAGTTCATTAATGTCAGAAACACCAATGCACCAATGTAATGTTTCCACACGCCACTGGCCTGGCATGATGAGTGCTTACAAGAGCGTGTTAATATACAATAGGAGCGGAATTTGAGAGCAGTCAGCTCTTTGCTCACTATGAAAAAAGACAGCGTGCCAGTCCAGCACTTGCTACAGGCCCCGGGACAGGTTCAGGCAGGAGGGTGGCTTTACATGAGCTCAGTAAACAGGGACTGTGAAGTTACCAGCAGGATCTAGGGAAACTAAATGAAACAGCCATGCACACAGAACTTAAGTCCATCCACGAAGTCACCCGCAGGTCCCTGGGGGATCACAGACCTCTGAGCAGCCATCTCCAAGGATCTCCCCAAGCCAGGAGAGCAGGTTGTGGGCAGGAGCTAGAGCCCCTGCGCAGAGCGCAGTCTGCCTCTGCAGCACGACAGCTGGCAGCTGTTCCCTCCAAACACGCAGCTCCCCGCGCTGCCCGGGGCCAGCAGCCCCAAGCCTCACCTGCCCAGGGCCAGGGCCTCAGGGAGCT
>JANPWX010000317.1:1506060-1616512 GCA_024734555.1 Trochalopteron elliotii
AGGGCAGGAGCGCGGCCGGGGCTCAGGGCCGGCGCGGGGGAGCGGCAGCCGTGCTGTCCCCCGAGGGGTCAGAAGCTGTGACCTTGGGCTGAGTGACGGTTTTTTTATGGCCCCGGCACCCTGAAATTTGTGGTTTCAAACAAAAAATTTCACCCCCTGTTTTCAGTTCAAAAATACAAACAGGACAATTTCCATGATTTTTTTTTTTTGCCCCCTGGGAAGTCACCATTTGCTCCAGATGTTACACAGGCTTTTCGAACACCACTGATAATAGGCAAGGTTTTGCAAAGCACAGCGTCTGTGAGGCAGTGGCGATGGGTTGGGGGCGACAGCGGAGCAGGAGCGTGCCCTCACTCGGTTCTGCTGAGAGGTCATCAGAGGTTTGGAAATTAAGTCCTCACATGGCTGTGAGTACTCTGGCGTTTGCAAGTTGAGATCCATCATATGCTGAAACCAGACAGTTGCATATGAAAAGTGAAGTCCTGGTTGAACTTAACATTTCAATGTTTGCTTCGCTCCACAATAAAATGTTTTCAAAGGCAAACAGATTGAGCTGAGCACACTACAGCTTTTTTACATGAAATACACATTTCTGAAGTGTCATGTCAGTAGCCTTCTTCCAAACTCTAAGATGGGTACCTACAATGAAGTCAAGATTCATGTTATTCTTGCCTTTTGCACTGATAAGTGCTGCCAAACTGTCCTCTTGATGATGACCAGCTGCCATCTCATGGGTCATAATTAAATGAAACACTTCGTGATGTGCAGAAAATCATGGTGTGAAAAGCCAGTGTCCACAAAAGAGACAGAGGAACCTTGCAACTTTATTCAAGTAAAGGGATAGAGTTCACTAGGCCATATCCCCCATGGGGTCTCTCTCAAGTTTTTGGAGGACACAGCCTCCTTTTATCCTAAACTCCTGGCCCCAAGCTGCAGCCCCTCCTTTCCCCATTAGCTGTGGTAGTAGGAAGGTACAGACTTCCCGAACCACCTACTACACATTACCCTACATTTCAGAAGCTCAAATTATTTGGATTCTATCAAAAATGCAGCTTGATATTGATGAAGATGTTATGACCCATTTCTAAGACGTTAACACCCGTTTCCCCTAAAATCCTCACAGCCATTCTTCCAGAACCTGACTGCTTCTTTCACATCGAGTTGTTTGTGAAGACATTAAGACCCATTTCTCCCATCAGCAAGTAGCACAGTGAGGGTCCACAGCTAGGATCTGAGATGATGTTATAATGTATTTAAATAATAATCCTACCATTCTTTTTCAAATCCCCGTTTATAAAACACCACAGAGCATGGAAGCAGGGACTTGTCTCAAATCCCACAGATGTCTCTGGCAAAGCACTGGACTGTGGTCTCCCATCTCGTGTTGCAGTAACCAATCCATCATTGGTTTCTAGTCAGAGAATGGAGGGTGTACTCCAGAGGAAGGATCTGCAACATTAGGAGCTCATGGCTGGGTCATTTAAAACCAGCCTGTTCCTTAAAAAGAAAGATCTAAGAAAAGATCTGCAGACCCAACCCACATCAGAATAATTGGACTGAAATCAGAGAAGAATGTTAGCTGGTGCTCCCAACAAGCAAACAACTGTGGCTACAGTTGTTTGGCCTGCACTAGAAAAATATTTACAAACTTTGGCAATAAAATCAAAGCTGACAACATTCAGCACTGGTCATCTGCTTCAGGGTCAAGCCTTCTACTGGGTTTTGTGGTATTTTGTTCTTTATCCAAATATAACCCTTCCACTGTCTATAATGACTGGACTATTTGAGAGGTTCTGTGTAGAACCTAAGGGAATAAAGCCACTAAAATGATCCTATTCTTGGGAAAATTGTAATATTTCCAAATGTATGAATTAGTTCTGCTCAACCTTTATCAGAAAGCCTCTTCTGTTACAGTTTTGGTTTTAACACCCTAGGAAAAGTCACAAAGTCCCCAGTAAAGGAGATGTAAAATAATAAGCACTGCACCATTTTTGGCACCAACAGTAGTTGGTGGAATGAGTGAGTACTTGACTCAGGACCCCATTAAGTGCTGACATGTTTACAAGCCACACTTTATTACTGAACATACTGGAAATTTGGCAGTAGGGAAATCTGAATCTGTTCCAGACTAAAAAGGTGAATACATTCCTATCTTCATTTCATTTAACACTATAACTGCCACAATTTGACTTTATCACAAAAATTCCAGTACAAACTGGAATATGAACTTAAAGGAACTAATATGAACTAAGTGTTTTTAGTTACTTAGCACTTAGCAGCAGCCTGGCATGAATCTTTGATACATGTGGGGGTGAAGGAGGAAGGTCCACAGCCAAAACCATAGCTATTCTCAGTTATTGTGAGCTGACTGGATCCCAGAATGATACAGTTTCTGGCACTGAATGTCACCCTCAAGAGTCAAAAGGTGCAGGTGAGGTCACATAAGGATGATGTGGCAGCACAGGGCAACCACAGGCTCTGCAGGGCTTTCTCACAACACCAAGACAGCCCCTGCAAGCAGGACATAGGATTCTCCTGTTTATAAGCAGCATAAATCAAGAACCCAGGCCTTCCAAGTGGCACCATTCCTCCTGGAGATGCTGACTCCAAGCAGCTGCGCTTTTAGTGTGTAGGTGTGAGAAACATACAGGATGTAGGAGGTGGCTGTGAACTCTTCATTTACAGAAGAGAAAAAGCAAATGGACCTGCAACTCAGTGGTGGTGACACAGAGAACAAGTCTGAGAAGGAGGCAGGTGCAGGATTTACTTACTAGCAAACTCACTCGAGAAACTGTCAGAAATGGCCAAAAAAAAATCAGCAGCAGCTAAGAGGGACTGTGGTTGCACCATGCTGATCACCAGTTGAGAAGGCTTCTCTCCCTAGGCCTGGCAGCAATGACAAGTGATGAACAGGGATCCAGGGTACCAATAGCCAGAGATGCAAGCTGCCATCTGAGAGCAGCTTGGAAAAAAACAAAATTAATCATTAGAGGACTTGGCAGTACCAGCTTCCAGGACACCACACCCAGCTGTCCCTAATGCACGTAAGAGATGTCAGAGCTCAGCATCTTTTGAGACCAGATCCTGTTGGAGCTCTTCATTACCCAGAAGGACATGGGGGCAGCAGGGTTTTCTGAACCTGCTGCTCTCAGGCTTTGCTGGTATATAGCAGAGTCAGGTGCCAGGGCTGCTTGCAGCTCTTTGGCCTGACTTCCTAGCTTAGCATAACAGTTCCTCTCAAAGTTCTAAGCCTTCTTTGGCCTGTCAGTCATTACAAGTTAATTTCTTATTTTCCTTTGTTGTGATATATGCACTTATTTGTTAAATAGTGCAATAACCGTAAGGCATGGACATATGTGGGACAACTCCTCTAGGCTTGTTTTTCTATATTTAAATAGTGCATAATGCAATTTATGAAGTGCCAAAATCACTTCTGAATCTATCTCAGAAGGCTCAATCCACACACTGTAGGACTGACTAATGTACTTGGCACATGACTTGTCTCATGACTTCTTTACATGGGATTTAAACCTATTTTTACCCTTCCTTTTTTGTCTTTCTCACACTAGAGTAGTGCAAGTAAATGCAAGTAAACCCATCATTTAACAAATAAAATCTGGCAGAAGGAAAGGGTCTTAATAACAGATGCCGCTGCAGAGCTGGTTGAACTGTGGTGATGTGGGTGCCAGCTGGCCAGTCTTTTCCCCACATAGATCTGAATGAGCAGCTAAACTGCTCCACATTCCACATCAATGCTAGGTGACACCCAGGAAGGGTACAAAATTACAGGTCAATAGCCTGGAGCTCTAAAGGGAAATAGAGAGTAAGGGAAGAAGGCAGTAAAAGCAGTGACAAGGAATGAAAAGGAAGATTCAGAGTAGAAAAATAAATGTATTATGCTATTAGCCAGAAATTATTTTGGCAAAATAACACTTCATAATTTTTTCATGCATTTAGTCCCCTTAAAAGGGAATTTTTCCAAATTCTCTTTCTCTGTAACTGTAAATTATGAATTGTGGGCAAGAGAAGCTGTATCACTTCCAGTGAGTCTACTTATACTCAGTCCCAATATAAGGTGGCATTCAAATGCTTTTTCTTCTGCCATGCCAGAAGAGTACACTGCAAAGCATTCCCAGAGTCTGATCACAAAGTCAGCCCCTGTGCCTGGGGAACTGTCAGTCAGTTCAAGAGAGGTAGGAGCAGCTGGTATGGTTTTGGCTTGCATGTTTGTGGGGAAAAGGGATAAAGATAAAAAAACTGCTTTGCCTGGTGAGCTCAGAGATTGAGAAAGTGGAGAAAAGTAGCTTGTGAGGGAACAAGAACCTAATATGGGAGAGCTGTAAGTTCCCTGCACATGGCCTGCAGAACTTGAGGAGAGCTTAGCACTGGAGTTAGCCCTTCCCCACACTGGGGCCAGCACCACAGAGATAGAGTGTGCAGGGAGTGCTGGGCAGGAAGCAGGGTTGCAGCAGTAAATCCACAGCATGTTGAAGAGGGGCTTCAGTAAGAAGAATGGAAGATCTGTCACATCCAGGGAGTCACATCTCTGCTAAGCTTGCATTGACAAATTGAATCTGCTTCACAGCGGACCAGAATGAAATGTCCAAAATGAGTGAGCCTCAGGAGTCTGTCTTGCTTGGCTGATGCCTCAGCAGAGAAGGCAACGCAAGTTCCTGACACTGACCATCTGCACTCACTAGCCTTTCCATACAGTCAGAGCTGT
Organism: Trochalopteron elliotii; assembly: GCA_024734555.1. Taxonomy (NCBI): domain Eukaryota; kingdom Metazoa; phylum Chordata; class Aves; order Passeriformes; family Leiothrichidae; genus Trochalopteron; species Trochalopteron elliotii. The sequence goes on from JANPWX010000317.1 coordinate 1,510,784, forward strand.
ACCTACCAACTGGTATGTATCCAAAAAGGAGACCAAGGACATGATCCTGCCAGAATTCTGACAGCCACATGTAATCTGGCAATTGATAAAGGCACGGGGGTGGGATGGAATATGAATTTCCCTTTAAGAGCTCTCCCTTTGATGTCAAACATCTTTCTTCAACTGCTTTCTATACATCAGGGCTATTTCTTTGTTCCTTATTGTCTCCTCTAGTTGTTAACAGAGCAGCAAGAGCAGCTAGCTGAAACCAGGGATGGGACTGCATCCCTGTTTGTGCACTCCTGATGAAACACTGTAGCACTTGTCATCTGCACACCATGGGATTGCCACAACTGTTCTCCTCTTTTCTGGTGTCTCTCCTCTTGTTTTCTGCCTCATGAAGTCAGTCGTCTGATTAAACAAGTCTTGTACTCATTTTTGTAACAGTAGGGTTTATCCATGATTTAGGAAGAGAACTTTCTAACTTGTTACAAGTGGAAGGAAAGTCAAAAACCATAATAACACAAGAACAAAGACTATTTTGTTAGAGGCTACAGACTGAACTGGAAAATGGCTTTGTTGAGAGGGGAATTTGTCTTGAGGTTAGACTGCTGAATGCATATAGCAACATGGAGAAATAAGAACTCTAAATATGGGGTTTGATGAAGGAATTCCAAATGACAGGTTTTTGTGGAAATACAGTCTCCAGCTGTACTGATATGTCTCACTGCAGCTGTGTCAACAACACCCAATGCCCAAGACGAAAATGCTGGGATTCTTTCTGCTGGTTGTAAGCCAGAATGTTCTGAGCTGCTCTACCTCTGCTGGCAATATCAGCTGCATACTTAAATTAAGACTAAAAAAAAAAAAAAGAAAATGTTTTTGCCTGATGTCAAAAGTTCTCAATCACACACAAAAAAAATTCAATCACATTGCAGACTGGTGAGCTGCAGCAAGTCACTGGATGTCAAATGGATTATCAAGGAAGGTACATTTACTCCTGGATGTCTGGGATAAAGGAATGGAGAGAACCAGGGGATGATAATGCATAAGGAGCAAAACTGTGCTGTCGTTGCATAGTGTTACTTAATTTTATTAAGTAGTTTAATTTATTTGATACAGATAGGGGGACACAATGCGCCACTCACCAATATACTTTTTCTCTGTAGATCCTGAGAAAGCTTTTGGGCACAGAGCCCATATACTTGGAAGCACACAGGCTGATGGGAGTGGTGCCTGCCTCACACTTGATTCAAAATTTGGCTAAGCCTTACATAAATCTGAACCACCATGGTCTAGGACCTAAAGGTGTCAAAGACATTGTTAGTGCTATGGTGATGAGTAGCCAGTAACAGTGAGGCTAGTGTTCTCAAGAACAATAGGAATTTAAGGCCTCCCTCAGTCATCAATGAGTATACAGTGTGGGAGAAAAAAACATAGGAACTCTGAGCATCCCTAATGTTTCTCATCCTCTGTACATGAAAGTTTTGTGTGGCAACTGATGTCCTTTAATGGAGTTACCCCCAAAAGCAACTGATGCTCTTCCATGGGACACAAGCCCTCAGTGCTTCTCAACCCTACAGGGCCACAGATGGGGCTGGAGGGACTCATATCCCACTCTGGGTTCTGCATAGGAAGGTGCAACATTCACCCACAGACAGGCTCAAAATGCCTGAATTGAAGCTGGAACCTGAACCTGGGTCTCCAGGCTAGCACAAAGCAACAGGAAGTTCTACCCACTCTAAATCTGTCCAGGAAAACATCTCTTTTGTATGTCAATTCCCACTGCCATGGCTTTGTCACATCCCCTGATCACTGCTCAAGACCTGCAATGCTCCATGAAGTTTGGAGGAAATGTCCAGTGTCTCAGCAATGAACTAAGGAAATTACTCTCCTTGTTAATTTTACAGTAATTTTTTGTATGTCTTGTTTACCTTTCTGTCTTCCCAGTCCAACACAACCGTTATACAATTAGAGTTGGAACTGCATTTTGGTAGAAGGAGCTATATGCATAGGAGAGATGTTGTGAGAGAATTCATCCCTTCAAGAACTGGTACCTGATCTGACATAGTTTATAGTCAAAATTATTGCCATCAAGTCAATCTTCTGAAAGAAAACCAGTTGTAACCAAACAACTGTTGTTCCCAGGCAAAAACATTCATATTCTGAAAGTCATTATATTTTCTGCTGCAATACTTTTAAAATGTACAAGCTTGTGAAAAGCAGAAGTGTGCGTAAAGTGGCAGTCTGGTGAGTCTGGAACTGTTATCTTCATTAGCAGATGTGACAGTAATTATCATAACTAAGTCGTTCCAGTTCATGCTTAGCCAACAGAAAATATGTTTTGGTCAGGAAATTTCATTCTCCAATATGCCATGGAGAAACTTTTCTAAATAGATTAAGGGAATAGTGCAAAATGTTCAGATATGAACTGATGGAAACGTTTCTTCAATTTGAAACTGGGATATACAAAATGCATTTTGACAGGCCATGGGATCTGTGTTACACTGAAAGAAAAGATTATTGGCGAAATGCCTCTTAGTTCACTGAAGACAAATATCTATGTGAAACTGACTCTAGGGCTTTATTTGAGTTAGGAAGGATACATGGTTAAATACACCTATAACCTACACATTAATTACTGTCTGGCTAACATTTCTCATATTGCTTGTCTTGCATTATTCCCTTGGTATCTTGGGCACTAAGAAGACAGTAAAACCAATACATTCTTTGGACTCATCCTTCTTATACTCCCTTCTTTTCTTCCAAAACATCTCAAATAAGCACCTAGACACACCAGGAGCTGAAGCCATTGTCAGTTTGCTTTTGGATAATTTGTCCTACCTCAATGTTTTTCAGCTCTTGGGGGCTGTATGCACACAAACACTGTTGGCAGTAGAAGTGAAGTGTTTCATTCCAGTCTCTCACCCTGAAAATATTACTCGGACTATGGGCAAAATCAGTCTCTCTGCTATGTCTCTGATGGGAACCTAGATTAAGAGTGGAAATCTAGACTTAAAGTGATTAAATATTTGACCTGCTCAATTTCCAGCATCTCTGAAAAACAGTCCCTCAAGAGGAACTTAGTTAATTTCTGGAGCATCTCCCACATATTTGGATAATTCCACTCCACGGAGCAAAATAGAATAGTGACTAACTTCCCTATGGGGTCTGGCTGAGATGGAGTTAATTTTCCCCATAGCAGCCCTCATACTTCTGTGATTTGTATTGGTAGCTAGAAAGGTGTTGATAAACACAGGAAAGTTTTGGCTCCCAAAGCATCAAGTACTGTCTCTCCAACATCTCCCCCCTTCACCACTAGGCTGGTGGTAGGTAAGATCTTGGGAGGGAACATAGCCCAGACAGCTGATCCAACCTCACCAAAGGGATACCATATGACATCTCTTCAGCAATAAAAGCTAAGAAAAAGCCAGGGGGTAAAGGGAAGGGAGGGTGGGAAGAGGCAGAACATTTGTTATTACAATGTTTGTCTTCTGGACCTCTACGTGTATACACCATTATAAAACACCATGGGTACTAAAGCCTGACTTTCTGGGAAGTGGCTGGACATTATCTAGTGATGGGGAATAGAGAATAAATCTTTTCATTTCCTTTGCTTTTAGTGTGTGACCTTTTCTTTTGCCTTATTAAACTGCCTTTGTCTTGATTCAAAAGAGCTTTTTCTATCTTATTTTCTCCCCCATTCTGCAGAGGAGGGGAGTGACAGGCTTGGTGAGCACCTGATGTACAGCCAAGGTCAACCCACCATAACTTCTTACAGCTGGATATGGACTGTGATGGACTGGAGGTTTTACCTAAAAGCACATCTTTCTGCAGACCCCAGCATAGTACCAGAGAGACCAGTGCATTGTTAACATACTTTTCTTCCCCATGAAACAACTTTAGAGAGAAGACTGCACCACACTAATGCTGAGGCATTAGTAATGCTAACTGCACTACTAATGCTGAGGCATTAATAGTGAGTTACCTGAAATCCAAGGTCACTCGCAGCCCTCACTTGGCACAATTTCACTTGGCAATGCCCACATGATTTCCTGGCATAATTCCGCTAAGTGCTTAATTCAGAAATAAGAGACGCTGAGAGGACACTATGCTGGATGAACTGCATCAGCATTTTTTCAGGACAGTTGTGTGTGTCTGGCTGAAAAACAAACATTCAGGACTGTGTAAATAACACAACTTCATAAAAGTTCGCAATTCTCCAGCAAGTATTTTTACTGGAGAGTCTTGATTTCTCTGGATAGTTCCTGTCTCAAACCTCTTAATCATTTGGTATCTTCAGGAGATGCCCTGAAGCAAGGATGATACCAGAAAGAGCTCTTGCTCAAGGGACAATGGTGGGAGTAAAACAGGGACAGGAACAGAATTGCAGGATGTGTTGCAGGCCAGACATGAGCTGGATGAGAGAAGTTTGCACAACACACAGTCCTATTGCTTTTGCTGTTTTGGGAAGATGATCACTGTGAGGTTATATGCCCGTTTGGGGGCACACAGTGCCAGTCTCTGTGCTGCTGATGTCTCATGCACTGAAGATTTCAATGTGTCTGGTATCTCTCCTTTTCAGTCATGTGGGTGCCTTGGTATGGCAGATGCAGGTGGCTAGAAAGTCACATTACCTCTGCACACTTGTCTGTCTGCATGGCAATTAACAAGTGAAGGAGCTGAACCTCAGCCACAAGGAGTTCTCTGAGAAAGGAGGACAGCTCCTGGGATAGATGCTCAGTAACCTATTGCTCCTGCAAAGCCAGGATGTCATGGTTTAAGAACAGCACTAAAACTGTTTAAATGGTTTAAAATACAGTGTGAAAATTAAATGCTTTCACCTGCTCCTTTTCAGTAATGGAGAAAACACTAGGAGAGATTATAAGATATAATCACAATTTATTGAAAAATAGTACTAACCACAACAACGTTAATAAATGAGCATACAAAAGAGAGTATTTTACCCACCAAATAAAGAAAGACACTTTGCAAAGACAGCACCAAGCATGGTTAACTTTCCAGTTAACCAGCCCCAGAAACAACAGAAAAACAGGGACAAAACAAAACCTGGTAGGACATGACAGGATTCTGAAACAGGTTGGGGACCCTTTTCCTGGGTCTGACTTTGTGGGAGCAGGACTGGAACACTCGCTCAGCAGTTCTGGCTGCAGCTTGGGCTCCGGCTGTGGCTCCAGCTGCAGCAATAGTGGCTGCAGCTTGGGTTCCACATGGCTCAGCTGGGCTTCATTCTATGTAGCCACTGCTCTCTCCATTTCTTCTTTGTTTTTGTTCTTTTCTCAGAGCACCATCTCTCTGGCTCTAACCTACAGAACCAAACCAGAAAAGTCGCAGCTCAGAGAAAGGGGAAAGTGCTGTGGCAGAGAGGGGCTAGCTCCACCAGGCTGACCCCAAAACCTGCACACCCCTGAGTCCCAGCCCAGGAAAAGATGGTGACCCTTCCAGCTTCCTGTTGCTGAACCCATGCCCCTGCCATTATGTGAGTGGGTAAGGAATTATAGAAACTCCACCACGTTTCTCTACAACCATGACAAAACCACAACCTCTCCAGTGAGAGAGGAAAAAGGCAGAGATTGTGCATTGAGAGAGGAACAACTTACTGGAAACAGCAATGAGACAAGAAAATGAACAGTAACAGCAACAATATTAATAACAAAATTATACAAAAAGAGGATGATTTACATGCAAAAAAATGCTCACTGACTGCCTCAGTGTGACCCCAAAACAGGGAACAACGGACTCTCTGCTCCCCTGCTTTTCCAGCACTGCAAGTCACACTCACCTTCCTCTTGGAGGTGAGAGTCCTGTACTTCGAACCCTGGTGGTGACATGAGGTGGTGACAATAACAACTTAGGCAGGCCCACATGGGTCCGGCCTCTGGGCCCTCATGGCTACTGCGAAAAAATTAACTCTATCCTGGCCAAAAACCAGGACACAGGAGTACAGGCCCTGGGGAGCTGGATAGTGTCAGCACAGTGAACATCTATTTCCTTCTCTAGCAAGAATGCCCCATAACCTGGTGAGTAGTACAAAAAAACAGGGCACCCAGAGCCAGAGCTTTCTGGCTGGCTCACAGGCTCACCCTCATCACCACAGGTGACTCTATCAACTATGAGCCATGTATGGGAACACAGATGCAGCAGAAGAAACCACAGTAACAGAGCAGTCTGTCAGAGAGGAAGGAGCTGAAAGAGAAGACCCTCAGGGCATATAAAGCAGAAAATTGCACTCTATTAAAATCCCATAGGATTGGAACCATTGTTTGTTTTGATTGCAAAGTTCAGGAGCTACTTCAGTGTTTCATAAGTAGCCCAAACCTAATGGCTTTAGCCATTGCACAGTAAGCAGCAAGAGATACAGACTGGGAAGGAATAAAATTAAGCTGCCTAATCTGTCTGTTCAGACAAAGTGAGAACCTGAGTGTGCTAGTAGTCCTTCAGAGGAAAAGCAAACAAAACAATTAGTATTTCAGTAATCTCAGGTGCTGTTATTACACAGCGAAAGACTTGCATGAATATCTGAATGCCCTTCTTCCCTCAGGATGTTCCACACACCTGCTACCATAATGGCCACAAACATGTGCTATAAGCATCCAGTGTTCCTTGAGCATCTCAATAATGCAATGCCTTCCATTTCATTAACACCTTCCTTCTCCTGGTTCAGTATTCACACTGATATGTTATCTCTTTCTAATAAAAATCCATATCTTTAAAATATGGAAGAATTAAAACTGAAGGGCTAGGCAATGTGCTCCTGCCTTGAAAAAGCCTGCAGGCAACATAGAGATCTGTACTGAAATTTTTGACCTTCCTAATCCAGAAAAATGTCTCTCCAAAATTCAAGGTTTTACATCTCTTCTCTCCTTCCAGCTCCCTTGAAGCAGGAGCAGCAGAGATTACTGCAGAACCTGTTTCTTTCTGTTTTATTTCTAAAAGAAATATTTTTAAGCCAACTAAATTTGCCATCTGCCTCCATCCAACCTTCCATACATGGAAAATTTGGATGAGAAATTCTCTCTGAGAATGCAAAGCAAGTGTTGGCAGCAAGTCCTACCCCTCCCTGTGTCACAGCAGACACAAATGAATTCACACATACCCTGCTCTAAGTAGAACTTACACCTTGAGGTGTAAGTTGAATGTGAATTGACATTGGCACATGTACAGCTGGGCACAACTATCATATGAAGCTGAATTCCTCTCCTCTGCTAATCAAATGTAAGTAGAGTGAGTCATGATATTTTAGATGTGGCAAGGAGAATCTGGCCATTTTTCATAGTGAGAAAAACAGGCAGTGTCTATTAATATAAGAAATCCCCCCTCTCTCTACCTTTCTCCTTCACAATGTAAATGATTTGCTAAGAATTTATTCAAGCACAACTGTCATTGCCACAACGGGGCAATGCCACAGCACTACCTAAAATAGAGAAGTATTACTCAGCCCTGACAAAAGAAAGCCAAAACCATCTTCTAGTAAAACAGGGGTCAATAATCCCTGAAAGGGCAAAACTGAATAAACAGCAAAAATTCCTCCAGAGGTGAGAATTGAGAGCTAACACACCTTCTCAATCCAAGATCAGACTCTAGGAATTCAGCTCAGAAAAATCAACTTGCTTACGAGCTGCATTCTCAGCTAGATCTAACCTCACCATCCTGAGAGCCTGCAAACGACACTATGGTGGCTGAGAGGCATCTTTAAAGCTGTTAATGTAGGCTTGTCTCTGGACACCCCTGTCTTTGTAAATCACTGCAACCACACCAGTCTTTGGGCCTGCTGTTTCAGATTCTGTAAATAAACGTGTCTGTGTGCCTTCCTCTTAACCCGGCTTGAGGTAAAGTCACTAGCTCACCCAAAGGCATCCCCCTCCCTCTGCAGCCACTCAGCTTGTCTTAGGAACTGATAGCACAAAGGACCTAAACAAGAACATGTCTTCTGCTGCCCAATGTTAACAAAGAAACTTTTCTTTCTAATTGTGTGAATGGGGACTGCACATGAGGTCCAAGGTGGGAGAGAGATGATGTTCAAGCACTAAGAGAGGCACAAGGCAGTGCCAACCCTGTAACACCAGACAGCCAGACCTTGTAGCAGGCAGACAACCAGCCTGAGCTCTGATTTACTGTGCTGCCAAGAGGAGCCAAGAGAATGGGAAATGTTCCAAGGGGCACAGCCCCATCCAGAGGGGCCCTACTAGCAAGCACACGTTCAAATGCAGCCCATTGCCTCAGCCTCTCCCCATCACGACTGAATGTGACCCACATCACACCCTTCTGCATCGTAGATATAAAGGACCTGATGTACGGAATGTCACACTAGGCGACAGAGAGAAACCGAGAAGGTAACTCCACTTGACTTGGAAGCTTGCAGACTTTTGTGTGACAGAGACAAGATATGATGAGATAACAGACAAACCCACTGAGCGGAACCACAGTTTTTTCCACGTGCCTGCTGAAGAATAGGAAGAAAGGGTCATCCTTGAGGTTACAGCATGCCTTCTGCTAGGCATGACATCCTCATTCTCATCATGTCTGGATGTATGTCTCTTCTTTTACAGAAGGCCAGTAATCACCTGACCACATAAGATACTATTGCAGTAGTCACAACCATCAGAAAGAACAGATCTCCTTCCAAATTAAGACTCCAGGACCATACACTATGCATTTTTAGGAAGTGGGTGGATCACAGAGCTGCCACTTTCCAAGACTGTTTTGCCACTTGCTGTTTGTTTCATTTATGTACAGTCATTAATAAAAAAACCCTAGCATTTGACAACCCTTCCAGGAGCCATGCAGAATCTGTCTAGCTCTTGGTGCTTGTAGTTTCATCACATTTCACTCCCTTCCATTTTCTAACAGCAGAACTAGAACAAGGACTGAATCATCACTGGAGGATGAATTCTATTCATCCCCTGAGCTGTCTTTCTCCAGGGTAGCATAAGATGCCAGATACTGTGAAGTACTTTGATACTCCATCAGTATGTCTGAGCAATAGCAGATGGCTGTTTCAAGGCATTGAAAGCAAAGCAGTTCTATTTTAAAAAATGCAAATCAAGCATTAAAAGGCTTGTAGGAAGGAAAAAGAAACCAAAGAGACCAAATCTTAGTATATGGTGTAGCAAGGTGGGAGAATGACACATATTATTGTAACCTCATGTGCTGCCTCTATTGCTTCTAAAATAGGAGACTGAGAAATGCTCCTAAGCTCCTGAGTGAGGGCAGGGGTTGTATTGCAGACCAACACAGGGGAGGCACCTGGGTGTATATTAGTCCAGTCCTGGCCTTCCCATCCATCCACCCACTGTATCTTCAGGGGAGTAGTTACAGAAGGTGTCAGGGGCCTCAGGGCCCTCCATCCACATTCGGGAGCACCATGATTAAAGGAAAGAACGTTTTCACAAAAATTATATTTGGGACTTGGAACGCAAAAATATTATGTTCACACTTGAAACAAACTAAAAATAAAGTTGATGGGCAGTTTTGGACATTCATGTAATGGGTTGTATCTAAGTTACATCTACACATGTTTCTTGTTACTATGTTAATGAAAGAAACTAAAAAATAGCTGAATATATAATATTTATCCATAGCCTTTCCTGAGAGTATCAAATACTTTCAGCAGAGATCATCTGAAGAACAGGCATTCCTCTAGGGTAAAGATTTTTTCCTGCATAAATTAAGATCAAAGAGAATTATTTTCCAAGTCTGCGAGAAGTCAGGCCTCATTCTGCAAAGGAAAACAAAAATAGGCTGTATGGGTGTAAAGGACTGCATTACAATAGACATGGTCCTGCTAGTTTTATTACTAATAACCTAAACAATTAATAAAACTTGAAAGAATAATAAATTTTAGCTAAATTCTGATAAATTAAAAGAGATTATTGAAATGCATTTATTTCGAAGGAAACACTTCAGAAACTTTGAGGCAAGGAGTTAATCTTCAACCTAAATCTCACTATAAATCTGCTTTTTAGGGTTAACAGTTGTTCTCTTCACCTCACCCTGGCAAAAGTCTAAATTACCTGGCATTTCACAAGATAAATGTTCAATGGCATAAATTTACAATGACATTTCAATATCCCAATCAAATGCTTGTAGGTAAACATCTAGTCTGTCTGACAGATTTCATTCCACCTGTGATGCAGGAGTCTTGAATTTCAGTTCTGAGTAATCATAAATATACAGTGCCAAAGACCTTACATTGTCCTAAATCTTTGAGAAATTAGTGAAGGTGTTAATCCTTTACAGGAACCTTAATGGAACACATAAATAAAAGCCTTTTCTGCCCCTTTTCTCAGTGATGCATGCTTGTCTTGATTTCTAAAGAATGAATAATTAGTGTGTCTGTAAGAGGAATTTGAAATAAGGACATCTAGAAACCTTTGCATGGGTTTGACAGCACTAGCAATGGTGAAGCAATAGAAAGGCACATTATTAACAACAGCTTATTCTTTCTGACAAGATTTCTAAGCATGACTGTTCCCTACATTATTTTTATTATCTACTCTTTATAGGGTTTCAACTTGCAGATACTGACAATCAAACATTTTCAGAAATCATGAATCAAAGTAGCCTGCACATGCTCATCTTCAGCACCACAGTACACAAGAAACTACTGTTGCTTTTCAGCTGCCTGTGTGTTGTTTTTCTGGACTGAACTGACTGTGTCAAACATGCAGAAATACCCAAGCTGGCTCCCTCCAGATGCTGCCCGACCCCAGCACTGTTTGTTAGGCCAGACATGGTGCTTTGGCTATGCTGCTCCTGGGGCTGCACTGGCAGTCCTCCAGCTCTGTCATGGGCTTAAGCCAGGCAGGCAACCCTGGGGAGAGGAGCCAGCAGCTTTAAAAGTAACTCAAGCTTTCCTGTGCTGCATTCCCAGGAGTAGGTCACTCTGCTTCTGTCCACAGTGCCAGGATGTCTGAATGGCTTCTTCAGAGAGCCACTCCACATCCATCGAACCCTTGGTGCTGAATGAAAGCTAATAAACCCAGCTGGACCCAGACTGGTTCTAGACTGGGTTTGAGTAGTAACAGTCAAGAGCTTATTGCACAGTAGATTATAAGCTTGTAGATGGATGTGCAGAGCAGTAGATCTAAAGTTTCCAAAAAGAAGCTATAAGAATGCATTGGCAAACTATAAATAAGCTTTAGGGGAAAATACAGTGTTTGAACATCTCACAATGACAGAAACAAAAGCTTTCATAAATTTCCTAAGCTGCCTTGCAACTTTCAACAATTAAGTATATAACTAACATAATACATGAACAATTCTGCTGTCATCATGGGTATGAACAAAATCATAATCGTGTCTTTAAGAGATCAATCAATAACTTAAAATTAGAGGAATAATTTACAGTGGCATCAATAATATTTGCATTGACAGCTTACTTTCAAACATTCCAAATCCCTGAAGCAGGACACTGTGCTACTGCCCATTCAGTATATGTTAAAACATAAAACAACATGAGCTCTGAAATGGTGAACTGCCACTACCCTGTTGAAATTCTTAGGAAAAAACAAATGTCAGGCCTTCTTCTGCTGACTGGAACTTCTTAGGGTTACACAACGAAGCAGAGCTTTCCCAAAAGCTCTGTTCGTCTGGACACACCTGGCCCCTTCCCAGAGAGGATCATCTTTCTTGGGGGCTACAAAGCTCCATTGCTGGAGATACTAGTCATTTAAGCTCTTGGGTGATTTTGATTTTTATTTTTCAGAACCCTATGGCACATTGTGGCCATTAACTGTTCAATTTGCAGTCTGCATTTTAATATAATGGAGAGGAGACCCATCTAGGACTGTGTTGGGGATGAACATTAATCACTTGAATTGCCAAAGAGGTCTTTGGTGTAGATATTTACTAGTGAACACCTACCTTGCAATAAGCTAATTTCTACACAGATTACTAGATCTTTTTCTATCTCAGACATGGAAAAGGAGAAAGATGAAAACTTATTTACAGTTGGATCTCCAGAGGTTTCCTGAAATTGTGAAGAGCAGAGATAGCAGAAGGCACCATCCTTAGGACAGAGTGGCTAATGTATTTATAGGCACAAGAAAAGCTCTGTTGTTCTCTGGGTGTCCACACTGACTGCACTTTCCTTGCCCTATGTAGTACAATGCATTGGTCAATGAAACTTCCATCAAGTTGCAGGATTTGGTGTGTCAAATGTATCCTGAATTAGATGTCATCTACAGTATGGTCAAAGACTGTTACCACCAAGATCTCCAATAGCATCCAAATCCCATGGAAGTGATTTAGGTAAGTTACTGAATTGTGTCCTTAGCTCCCTGTACACAGTACACATGCTGCAGACCCTTGAAGGGATAGAGGTTCAAAGGGGTAAATTTTCTTTCAAGTGAGAAATTCAGCCAAGTTCCTTCAGAAAAGTAAATGCACGAAGAGAATCACAATGTTCACACATCTCAGTACACACGGACTGACTAAGCAAAGCCTTTGATCTTCTGGAGAAGCTATTACCTCGGGATCTTAGTGCACTGAGGGGAAAAAAGGGAATGTGAATAGATGCTTGCTGTGTAAAACAAACGGATTGATTTCAGGTATGATCCAAATGAGTGTCCATCCTCATCCCAGTAGCTGACTTTCACAGAACCCTTCTCTGACAGTTTTGCTTTAGCATCAAAATTAATGTGCATTATAAAAGTAGGATATGGTATTACAGGGACACGGTATTTACCATCTGAAATAGACATTACTCAGCTTTTCAAGGTCCGCAGTTTCCATGGGTAGCAGCAGATGGTGCTGTCCTCCTTTCCGAAAGCCAACGCAAGCTATTGAGCCTTGCTGAGCTAAATAACACTATTGCACTACCAGCTTCACTGTTTCTTAACTGCTGTGCAGGTTTTCAGCTAATTGGGTGAGAATTAGCTGTGGACAAGGTTTCAGATGAACTTAAGCAAAAGCTTGGGCTGTTAGCTTACATCAAACAATGCTGCTGTGCTTCACAGCTAGTGACACTGGTACTACCATGCTTTGCAGTTTTTAATAGCCATTATGGTATTCAGGTATCCTCATTCAAACAGAAGCAGAATTCAGAGAAGAGTAACTAAAGTGATCAGAGATCTGGGGGACAGAACCGTCTGGATTAGATAGCCTAGGCAAGCAGTGGCTGCTGGGATGAGGACCAAATAAGCATATGCAATTATAAGGGAAAAAAGCCAGGTTTACTACTGAGTCTTGTTTCACAAGGTAAGGGAAGAAGGAGGTATAACTGAAAAGAATGGAATTAACCTGAACAAAATGTCTTTGTTCTGACAAAAGGCTGACTGCACAAGGAGTCGGGAAATCATATCTCAGTGATGGGCTGAATAATAGCAGGGTAATGGAAGAATAAGAGGAGAGCTGGAGGCAGGTATCAGTGGCTGTTTCATGGTCATACCTGTGTTTTATCTCTGCTTCCAACAGAACTCTTTGAAAGAGCACAACCTACAACTCTGAGAACTTCTTTGGGAAGTTAAGGGGGGAAACATAAAGATTCCTGTTGGCAGCCTTCTGGAAAGCCATGATGCAGGTGTGCCTCTGAAAGCATGGCCAGAATCCTCTTCTGGTAGGGTTCTGCTCTAGGGAAACCTCTCTGCTGCAGCACAGCCACCAGCCAGCTTTGCTTGTGACATCATGATGCTTCTGGGTCCCTTCCAACTCAGACTATTCTGTGATTATTAAGCCTAAAAGGCAAAATTCACTCATAGCAAAAGTTGAGCCTAGAATGAGACCAACAGAAATGCCACAACACCCAATAAATACTGCAGATAGCATCAATGATAATAGACCAACTTTAGAATACCACAGATATCCACTGTTTGTACAGGATATACAGGATCTTCATAGATTCTTATGTCTTACTGCTATGGGAAAGTGAAAAATAGGCATCTAAGCCCTCACCTGTACAATGGAGTAGACAGTTGTCTTCCTGCCAAAACCACTGTGGTGCTTGGGATCAGTAGCAATGGTCAGCCAGACATGATGTTCTTTTACAAAAAAACCAAACCAAACCAAACAAAACAAAACAAAAACCAAACAAACAACAAAAAACAAAACCCCAAACAAACAAAACAAAAACAAAAACAAAAAACCAAACCAACCAAACAAACAAGCTTAAATTGCCTCCCCACCACCATTCTGGATTTTTTCTGTCTCTCTTCCTCTATGCACCAGGCCATCTGCTCACCTATTAAAAGACAGCCAGGCCCCACTCTGATAAGGAGGATTTTTCTGCCTAAAATTAGCCAGGTTTCCTAGTACTTCTCCTCTTACCAACAAAGCATCCCACTGAACTGAGACAAAATGGGTGAACATGTGCACAATCTAGACTGGAATCAGACAGCAATCATGGATTACAGGTAAATGACTCCTGGTTTGTCTTTCTTTTTTTAATTTGGCTTGACACCAAATAAACATAACCTTATTCATCTTAGGATGTGAAGGGACATGTTTTTGGCCAGTCCATTACTTATGCAAATAGAATGTAAATGAAAAAACATTTTGTATGCTTAGAAGCTCTGTTGAATCAAACCACAAGTCTTATTTTCTGATTTGATAAACTTGCTAGGAGAATCTTGCAGAAGTCTCAGAGGCTGAATGGCATTTTCATTCATCCTAAACCTAAGATGAGAAGCATCAGCTCAACACTATCCTCCCTGCAGCCAGAGTAAGATTTGCAAAGACAGCATATCTGTGCTGTCAGAACTTTTCCTCCATCCTCAGGGACTCGTTTTTTTCCCTTCCCTCTGATTCCTCTTCTTAGGAGACCTGCTTTTCCCTGGAAACCTGCCTTCAAGCTACAAAACTTTTCATTCTCTTGGAAGTGCCTCTTCCTTAGTGCCTGTAGCAATCATGTCCAAGTTCTGAGAGCCCGAGCATTCAGCAGCAAACTCCTAAGAGGTTGTCAAGTCGCTGCAGGCTAAACTGCTTGTCATTGGACCCAAAAGTCCCCCTAGATTTTCAGTCAGTTCTGACATGTGACTCATCAGCTGAAAGCCCTGTTAATCATGCCCAAATATTCCCATCCCTCAGCACATAATAATGGGTTTAAATATATGCTGAAGTCTAGTTTTAAAGCCAGAAGCAATGGGTTGGTTTTGTTCTTAACCTCCTGTTTTCAAAGAGAAGCAAATTAATTTGTTGGGTCCAGTCTTTATTCCTTCAAATACAGCAGTGCCATACTAAAAGCATCCATGTTTAGATGCTTTAGCCTGGTTAATCTTGAGTCAGAGGTTACATGGGATTCCCAAGCACTTCAGGCACAACTTACAGAACTGTGGTTAAGCAGTAAGCAGATAAAACTGTTGAAACCCAGTGGCCAGAAAAGACTTCATCTGGTGTCATAAATGTGACAGAGTTGATATAAGGGGGAAAATAGATACAGATATATATGCCTTATCTAGCTTCTTAATGCATTTTAGCACTTTAGCATGTGTGAAATGGTAATATTCACCTTGCAGACAAGAGTGAGAAGAGTTGTGACCTTTGCTGTCCTTACTGTTCCTACCTCAGGCTGTTCCCCAAGATCCTCTCAGCAGCTTTAAAATACCCGACAGAGAAGGTTCACTTTACTAGATTAATACTGGTTCACTTCTTTTCAATCAGTCACTTGAAAGACCAGGAGCCAGCACAGAAGCCTGTAGAATGGGAAATTGAGGAGGAAGAGAGGGAAGAGCCATAAAACTGAAGCAAGAAAGCAGGTCAGATAATGCAAGATTGTATGAGAACCACTGAAAGAAAGCTCAGAGTGGCTTTGGGCTTGGGGAGGCCCAACACTGGGATCTCTGATAGTCTAAGTTATTGAATATAACAATGAAGCTGATGTTCCATTACACAGCAGGTTTCTATACAGTTTGGTCTTTTTCCATTAAGGAAGGATTGGTCCCTTGAACCTGGCTACCAAATCTGTCTTGCTCTGTATGCTGACAGTGATGAACTCACTTAAAGATGAAGGCAAAAAGTGGGAATTGGGAAACCAAGACACTCATATATTGTTATTGTCTCCTTCTGAGGTAAAGCACAAGGACAAACACTGAGGTAAGGGCCGTGCAGTCATCCCCTGCCACCTTAGCAGATCTGACACAGGGACCTTTGCAAAAAAACCAAAAAATTCATGAGAAACTACAGCTCCTGTTGCTTTAAAAGTTATGGGTGATAGAAATGTTCTTTAATATCTCCATGGGTAAAAATATGTTAGAAAGATGGGAGACATAACAGATTTTAAATGGCTTAGATACCATACTTTTTTTTTGACCAACAAAAATAAAATACATTTTACAGTCCTTAAGAAGGAATTAAAGCCTTGCATATATTAATATTTATTAAAAAATAGAATATAGGAAATGTTAAGATGTACAGGAAGTACATATTAACATTTTCTATATATTTTGCCATGTGACCAATTGCCAACATAGACTTTATAACAAAAATCTTGAAGAACTGGAAAATGTTGGCCACTTTGGGAAGATCAGCTTTCAGTGGAAAGGAAAGAAGCTAGTTGCAATCTGGTAAGTCTCTCTCTCCCAATGGAATTCCCATATAGAAAAAAATCTTTGAAATATCTTGAAATTTTTGATTGAGTTCAGGTGGCTCCAGTGCCTAATCAGAGGTCAAGATGACTGTTGGCATAATGGCATTGGTAATGTCTGCTCAGTAGTCACCTTCAGAAGGCTTTAGCTCATTACCCCAGCAGGTCTGTGTCCTCTGATGCCTGTGACTCTTCCAGAATTGCCTTGCAATTGTAGTCAGTGTCACCATCCCGTATGGAATATGTGGGGGTGTGAGATCAAGAATCAGAGCAGCATTTGAAATGCTGGTGAGTTTGCACATGCAGGGGTATAAGACTGGGGTTTTCTGTTCATTCCTGAAAAGTCATTAGTGTTTCTTAACTACTGCTAATAACTGAGGTACATTTTCACAGAACCTGTTGTAGTTAGGGTTGATATGGACCTCAGGCAGCAATCAAGCCCCAAGCAGCAACTTGCTCACTCTCCCACTAGTGCAGTCAGGGAGAGAACTGGAAGGGTAAAAAGCTAGAAAACTTGTGGGTTGAAATAAAGACAGTTTAATAGGGAAAGCAAAAGCCATGCATGCATGCAAAGCAAAACAAGGAATAGATTCACTGCTTCCCTTGGCAGGCAGGTGTTCAGCCATCTCCAGGAGAGCCAGGCACCATCACGTGTGACGATGACTTGGGAAGACAAACACCATCACTCCAAACATCCCTCCCCTCCTCCTGCTTCCCCCCACTTTCTATACTGAGCATGATGTCAAAAGGCCTGGAGTATCCCTTTGGGCACTTGGGGTCACCTGTCCTGGCTGTGTCTCCTCCCAAGTTCCCATGCACCCCCAACTTCTTCACCAGCTTAGCAGTAAAGCAGAAAGCAGAAAAGGCTTTGGCTCTGTGTAAGCCCTGCCCAGCAATAACAGCAACAACATCTCTCCATTATAAAAAATATCCCTCTATTACTGTGTTCAGCACAAATCCAAAACACAGCCACTGGGAAGAATGAACTCTACCCCACGCCTAAGCAACACAGGAGCGCACACCAACACCGGACCTTGCCCTGGGGCTCGGAGAGGGCGGGGAGGGGTCGGTGTCCGTCCCGGGGCAATCCGAGCCCTCAGCCCCGGCGGGCCCCGCTGACACCGCGCCCGGCGGGACAGGCCCCGCGCTGCCCGGGCCCGGCAGTGCCCGCAACGGCCGCCAGGTGTCAGCACAGCCCCGGCCGTGCCGCCCGCCGGGCCCGGCACAGCGTGGCACGGAGGCCTCGCCCGGAGCCTGTTTTCATGGAATCATCGAATGGCCTGGGTTGGAAACGAGTTTAAACATCATCCAGTTCCAACCCCCCGTCGTTGACAGGCACACCTTCCACTAGATCAAGTTGCTGAGAGCTGCATTCAACCTGCCCTTAAACACTTCCAGGGATGAGGCAAGCACAACTGCTCTGGGCAATCTATTCTGGTGTCTCATCACCCTCACAGCAAAGAATTTTGACTAATGTCTAATCTGAACCTATTCTCTCTCAGTTTGACGTCATTCCCCCTTGTCCCATCGCTACACAGTCTTACAAAATGTCTTGCTCCAGCTTTCCAGTAGGTTCCCTTCAGGTAATGGAAGGCCACAATTGGGTCACCTTAATGCCTTCTCTTTTCCAAGCTGAGCAGTCCCAATTCTTTTAGCCTTTCCTCAACAGGGAGGTGCTCCATCCCTCTAATTAACTTGGTGGCCTTCATTTGGACTCACTCCAACAGGTCCATCAGGTCCATGCCCTTCTTGTGCTGTGGACTCCAGAAGTGGATGCACGTGGGGTCTTGCCAGAGCTACTTTTCCCACAACTACTTCATTGCTGTTTTCCTGTGAAGAACTACCAGCAGCAGCACCATTTTAACTGTTGTACGATGTTCCTCCAGCAGCTGCTCCAGAAGCTGGTGGGTCAGCAGTGGCTGTGGCATGTTTTGTGCTGGACTCAGTGGTGCTGTGGTTGAGGAACTGAAGATACCTGACAACTGGTCCATACCGGTATGACAGCTCTGTCATTCAGAGTTGTCATACCGGTATGGCAACATGGGAACACGGCCCACATGTGTGATGTCTCACTGCTGCAGGACAGTCTTAGTATCTCTTGGACCCACCGAAGTTACTGCAGCTGATCCACAGACCTGAGTGTAGATGCTCTGCTTTTCTGGGGCTGTTGTTTAAAACAGGTCATGTCCTAGGATGTTCTTCAGTGGCTCCAAGTCTGTTGACCAACTGTTCACCATTCCCTAGCTATGCCAGTGAAAAATACCCGTGCCTCTCACTCCCCCTCAGTCCCAGGAAACCCCTTTCTGAATCTTTTTTTTCAGCCTAAGAGGCATAAAATGAAATACCAACATATGCAGACTCAGAATTAAGGCCAGAGAGTTGTGAACATCTAATGATTTTATATTTGCACCAAATAAAAAAAATAGAGGGGTTTTTTTGTATGACACACAATTATTGTTACATAACAGAAAACAAGATTTGGAGCATCCCAGATTTTTCCTTTGAAATGAGCCTCCTGGCTTATCAGCAGGCAGATGATCTACTGTCAGTTAAGCTGGATCAGGAGTGAGAAGTTTCTCACATGTTTTCAGAGTGGAAAACCAGCAAAAGAGAACAATGGGATCTCAGGGTACCTAATGTCAGAGAGTGAAGGTCCTTCTTCACTGTCCTTACATCACTATTTGTTGTACAGGAAAAGAGTGCACTTTGGAGTAGAGGAGTAGCACATACATACTGTTCAATATCTTTGGTGTTTTCTTCCCATAGTGTCTTGGGCTTGCATATGTTACACATGGATCTTCATCTTATGCAAAGTGCTGTTGTGTATTAGTCACGCATTACTATTCCACTTAGGTTTGCACAGAATCAGATGCCCAGCTAAACTGATTCGTTCAATTATCGCACTTAAGTTTCCAGATAACCTACAGCCATCAAAAATCTTCTGTATGAAAACAACATAATCAAATAGAGATGGGAACTGGCCTGTGGCAGGTGTCACTTTTATTTATTTGAGTGTCCACTAAACTCCAGAGCAACAACGTGGCAGCTAGATTATACCTTTACACCAGGAAAAACCTGCAGGGAGATTGGATGGTTTCTTTCATCTGAAGAGTTTTAGACCATATTTTCATTCCAGAAGGGCTTGATAAATAAAAATTATTTATTTTGCCAAATACAAAATTGAAAGATATTGAATCTCTGGGAAGGAATTAGATGCAACCTTCTGTCCTACTGTGTGGCCTGATGCAACTAAAATTGAGAGTGAAGATTTTGGTCACATGCAAGCAGTGTGGTAGAGGGATGCAGTTGCAGTTTGTATTGTGCAGATCTCTGAGTATTCTCAGATCAGTAAAGCTTTTTTAAGCTTGGTGGCAGCATTTGTCCCCTTACTGGGAATTCAGGGATAATCTCTGGTAAGACACTGAACAGGGGCGGACAGGGAGTGGAACATGAATTGCTCTGCTGATCCTGCACCTGTGAAATGGCGCAGAAGGAAATGGTTTGGCTAGCATAAATTAAGGCAGCTCTGAGACTCATCTAACATACCTCAGGAATTCAGCCTGCCAGCACAAAATTAGACAGTGTAAGAAGCTGGCCAAACACTACATATCTCCCATAGCTTCTGAGACTGACACAGCCAAGTGACATTGTCAGAGCTCTTCAATATTAGAAAGAAAATAACACGGTTGAAGGAATATATTTTGAAAACACAACATGCACACCAGGGTATTTAATGTGTTAGCTAGTTTAGATGAACCTTTGGATGTCTTGCAAGGAAAATAATCTTTTTGTAATGAATCCCATCCAGCAGAAAGAGATCCAATTCAGACTGATTTCCTAGGCAGCACTGCAGTACTTAGGACAACATATAAGACATTGTAAAGACATCACTAATTAGAATCTTTGAAAATCTCAGAGTAAGTATAAACACTAGTCTTTTATGACAAACTATCTCAGCTTGTTCACTGTGAAGACTTTTGATGTGTCTAGCTGAACTGGCCTTCAGGTTTTTGACTTTTAGTTGCAAAGGAGAAATCTCACAGGCCACTGAAGTGGCCTGTGAGATCTGATCCTAGTCTTCCTCTTTTAAACTTAGATCAATAGTTCTTTGTTCCAGTAGCCCCCCATTCATATAAGGAGTGTGCAGTGTGTATCAGTGGACATGTGCCCTATGCAAAAGGGTGTCTTGCAGCCATGCAGGAAATCAAGAATCATAGGACTGGGAGCATGCCATGTACAAGGTACTGGTCAGTGCAACTAAGATGCTTCGTGCCCCTCACCTGAATCTATTGCAGCAAAGTTACAGAATCTGAAGAGATGATGGAGTGAAAATTTGCAAGGACAAAATTTAATTTTTTCAGCATGAAGCAGCAGAATCGAGTTAATTGACTGGTGCTAATGGTTTTTACAAGACACTGGTAAAGGTCAAGATCATAATAGACATTTCAGCTCCTGAAGATTTATGTTATAGTTGTCCCTCTTAAGTGGGTGAGTCCTTATCTGTCAACAATACTGAAGCTCTTCCATAGTTTCTTAATCCAAAGAGCCCAACCAAAAAGATTTCGTTCTGAATTTGGCCCAACAGAAAATTCAATCAAGCCACAGTTCATTCCTTGCCACCCTCTTTCATGTAGGCTGCTGAGATGGCAGCCAGACACATGCTACAGACCTGACAGATTGCCCTGGTAGCCCTCTCTCTTCCAGACATTTCATGAAGACCTTAGTTACCTCACTGACGTGCAATTAGCTGTGCAACTCTCAAGGGACAAATATGCCAGCTTTCACAGTCTTATGGGAAGGGGGTACCTGATCACAGTACAGGAGGACAAGAAAATAATGTTCTGTCATGTAACCTTATTCACATGATCCCCCATTTAGGAAACTGAGTATGTGCAATCTATGGTGGTCTGTGTTTCCACCTGGGGTCACAGGATAAAGTGGTCCTATAATGGAGAAGGTCTTCAGGATATGATCCTCCATAGGGACTGAGACTAGATCTAATCCATTTCAACCGTCCTCCTGGCCACTGCTTTCTCCCCACCCCATCTTTTTGTGGATCTGCAGTGGGAGCCAGCTACACGGGGAGCAACGAGGGCAGTTCGAGCCGCAGTGCGCTCAGCGCCGCCACCGGCCCTCCTTGAGTCACTGCGAGGACACGGACGTGTCCATGCACAGGCTCCCATGGACAAGTGTCTACGCCTCAGCAGCAGCAGGAAACTTGCTTCTCCACCCTAGAACTGCACCTTTGCCTGCTTTTCCCCCCTCCCCAGCGAGCAGAGGGCGCTCCGCCCTCAGAAGTGGGACCTGGCCACATTCCTGGGATGTAGCTAAACCACACGCACACATGCACACCCTAGGAGACAAAAACCCCGAGCTCACAACTGCGAGCTGGGAAAAGGGAGGCTGAAAGCCTCGGAGAGCCAGGCAGGCAGCGGCGGGCGAGGCGGGGAGGGCGCAGCGCCCGCGCCCCGCCAAGGGCACCCTGTGCCCGGTGCCCGCAGCGCCCAGCGGGATTTACCGGCTCCCACCTCATTGTGCGGCGCAGCGGAGGAGCCACAATGCGAGCTGCTCTCTGGGGGGATGGGGGGTGGGAGGTGGGGGGGTGGAGACAGACACAGGCGGAGTCAGGGCTCAAATTCTTGAACCTTTCACATCCTTTCTGTAATTTGAAACATACTTGTTCCCATGCCAAAACATTTTTTTCTCTCTTTTTTTCTTCTTTTTTTCTTTTTCTTTTTTTCTTTTTCCTTTTTAAATGCCTTTCTTGAGGCTGTGGAAATACATTTAGAGAAAAAAAGAAAAGAGAGAGAGAGAGAAAGAAAGTAAGAAAAGAAACGAAGGGAAAAAGCAAACCCACTGCTTATCCGAGGCTCCAAAACAAAACAGAGAAACGTGAGAGCACGGCCCTCCCCAAGCACAACTGCTCGCGGGCTCAGATTTCCTTTCGGAGGGGTCATGGCTGCTGCAGTCACGGGTTTGGAACGCAGCTGGTCCTGCCTGCAATAAGAAAAAAATCCCTGCTCTTCTGCAAACGGCATTTGCCTCCTTTCGCTTCACAACCTCATTGTGCTCAGACGAAAGGAAGCCATTTGCAAAACGCTTGGGGCACTGGAACCCCGTCATCTTCAGTGGGTCATCCCCCTCACCGCTCCCAGCCTCTTCCATCCACCCTCCCAGGCCAGCTGGGACGGAAGGGACATATGCGTGTCCCTCTCCTGTGCACTTCAAGTCACACACTGTAAGCACTTCAATTTATCTCAGACAGTGTGGGGTGTACATACATGAGAGAGGAAAACTGGCTAAGGTACTGTCTGAAATATTTCGCGTGTCCCAAATCACCCAAAAGGCACAAAGCAGCATGGAGTAGCACAGAGCACTCTTGCATCAGCTGAGCCATACTGCCCACTCCTTTCCCCCTGGGTAAACCGCAGCAGGTGATTGTGCTGGTGCAGCGGGTATTTTTGTTTGCTTTGTGTAAGGAAGTAACAATTACCAGTGGCAATAAATGCCTCCTCGAGTCAGAAGTGACCTGAAGCTCTTGAGTTACATACAAGTTACATACAAGTTGCAGTGTAGCTGCCTTGCCAATGCTGGAGCAGAGCTGCTAAACAAACAGGAGCACCTACCCCTCTTTCCTCCATTCAGGGAGTCACACCCTGGTCTTTCAAACCAGAAAAAACAAGGTTGAGGCAAGAAGCTTTCATGCTTCACTGCCATTATCATAGGTCATAACTGTGTTAATGGGCTATCACGCTGTTTACTTGTGTATGTATATGGATGGGTGTGAACAACCCTTAAGAAGACATGAGATTTTCCAGGAGACACTCAAGTGGGCACACATACATCACCTGAAGCAGCCAGATGAGTGCCTTACCAGGAGTCACCTCTGTTCATGGGAGAGAAGCCATCCAGAGGGAAGGGCAGTCCGTGTGCACAGGATACAGTCCTTACATGCTGTACTACTCTGTCACAGCCCCTCGTCTGCAGAGCTGGGGCCAGCTGGGGAACTTGGAGAGTATTTATGTTTCCTCGGGTATATAGCTAGAGAAGAAGGTACAGTAGTCTCTAGAAGACAGAGATGGGCCAGATGCATTTATTTATTTTACTAGAAGGGATAGTCTCTGACAATTCAGGGTTTCCACATAGGCTTTCAGCCATGTGCCCAAGGTAGGACAGCAATTAGGTTATGCCTAATACTAATTACTGGGGAACTCCTCTCCTTAATCCAGCTCCTGGCACTACAAGACACCACACTGATACTTTGCAGATTGGCAGGAAACACCATGAAGCCCATGTGTGCTTAAATACATCACATTACACAGCAAATGCTGTTCTGGCTGCCTGAAACACTGCAGCATTTGGGCTCTCTCTGAGAAGAAAAAGCATCCTCATAGCTTATCTGTGTTTATCCTGAAACCCTCAAGACATTCTTTGTCTTTGAGCTGGTCATTTGGAGCTCACAGCTTCTTCTGAATGTTGCCCTCACATGGAAGCCATCCTGCTCAGGGTATCCCTACCACCACTCTGTGTCCATCCTTTGCTCTCAGCCTGGATTCTGGCTTTTTAGCCAATACGTCTGTAGCATAGTGTCTTGGTAATCACATTTCTATTGCTTTGCAAATAAGCCTTAGCTACAAACACAAATGCTCTGATGATTTTTTCTTAGGCATCATGGATACTAAAGGGTTATTAGTGCTCTATTCAAGCCTATGTTGGCAGTCCCCACCCTTCTCTAGATTGTTATGCAAGCCCAGTTGGAGTTGCTATTAAATATGAGACAAGACCTCAGTTAAATATGTATTAAGTTACAGATTTCTAGGGTGTTACCAGCTTTCTAGAGATACCACATGTGACTCACTGAACTAGATGACAGACTATGAAATAAGTTATTTCATCTGGTCATATTTATCGGAGCAGGTTTGTCCTGCCTTTTTTTACAGGGATCACTGTCTCATAGGTAGCAAGCAGGCGAAATGAAATCTGCTCTTACAGGTATTGCTTTCTGCAATTCATTTTTACTGTATTCCCGTCCCACATACCTGATCATACCCTGGTTAGCTGAAATGAAACAATTCAGTGTCCTCTGATGCAAAGATTTTGGAGGAAGACACCGAGACTTCTTTGGGTCATTGTTCAATGGACAAATTCTGCAGATGGGACTCCTATCCTAATCCAAATGGTGTGTTAAATTATGGAGAAAAATCAGCACTTGTCATTTTTCTAGAAAATAAAATGTCCTGGAGCATGCTCTTCCTCCCTGGCTGCTTCCCTGTACCCGTCTCAAGTCCCAGGCACCATCTGTGAACCTCTGCCAGAGCTCCTGACCTGAAACAAACAGCATGCCACAAGTAAGTGGGCCAGACCCTTAATCTGCAGCTTGTCACTGTTGGGGTCTGGGGCACCTCTAAAGGGATAGTAAGTCCTTCAAAAAGGTAGCGGAAAATTCTCCTTACCTAGGGAAATCTCTGTCAGATGCTAGCTAAGAGAGGTGCCCTACCCATCTGTCCATACTGCAGAAACAGGTGGCATTTAGGCCACAAGCCAAGAGGTCCTTAGCTGTTCAAACTGGGAACGTTCATATCCTCAAGACTGAAGGCAAGTAAGAGAAGCTCTTATCTTTCTTTGTCCTTGTATCAGATCCTAATCTTAGGGCATGTGGCTGGCATAGACATGCCAATAGCTGCAGGCAGAAGAAACCTTCTGTTTTATAAATACCAGCTTCCATCCAGTTGCCTTTTAAATACTAGGCTGGTTTTTCATTGGTGAAGTGAATTGGAAGAAGGGAATAGGACAGTAAGAAAATGCAGCCCCATAGTCAGAGGCAGTGAAGAAGTTAAGACTAACATGACCTCAAAGAAAAGAGCTGAGACTCTGATGACAGAACTTTGCAGGGGTTGAGAGAGGACAGGTTGTAACAGGCTGGCTGGAGTCACAGAAGTTCTGGGAGATGGAGAGGTGCAAACTTGGGAGCATATGCTCTCCAATGACTTCAGTCTCTGTGCAAAGGAGTGTGCACAGCTTCATGAGGGGTGAATGCAGGGGACTGCTGTGGTAGACTTGTCTTCTCTGCTAACCTCTAGAGACTGGTTCCTTCAGAAGAGGTAAGAGGATGTAGGCAGACTTGAAATGAGGACAGGAATCCTGAACTCAGCATGACTTCTAATTGCTTGTTCCAGACACAGGCTGTGACTCCATCCCAGGCTCTGGTAAGTCCAAAGGACAATTTATCCACACAGAAGGGATCCCCCTGCATCCCTGCATAATATAGAAGCAAGGTGGTCTCTGCAAGGTTCAGGGTGGCAGGGATTCTTGACCCTTTAACACTGATTTGCAATGAAATATTTTGGCTCCTAAGTCTTGTTTCTTCCTCTGATTTTATCTTCTCTTTTAGAAAATGATGCAAATAAAGCTGAGCTGCCTCACAGCTTGTGGATATCTGTACTATACTAAACAACCCTCCAAGAAGAGGAGTAAAAAAGGGTAAAGGACTAATATGAGTCTTTGCAGGGACCTGTGTTCATGCCAGGAAAAAGTGTGATCCACAGTCCTGCTCTAGATCAGTTCCCCAGCCTCTTCCAGTCAACTGTGACTTTTGTTAATGCCTATCCTGGGGCTAGAAGAAGGCAAGGCTAGCAGTTCAGTTTGCTTTGACAGGACTGAGCCCTACTTGAAAACACTAGGAAACCTCCTGAGTCAGCAGCTCACTTGCTCCTACTCTTGGAATAGCTGAGATTCCCGGACACAGTAACTTGACTCTACTCCTGGCTCAGGGCAGCTACAAGCTGAAAGGCAAAATAAAATCCCCTCCTGGCCCATTAACGAGGCCTATTCTGGGTTCAGGAGAAACCAGTCTGACTGATGAACTCCCCTGGCTCAGGGGCTCTGGCTGGGGCTGGGAGAGTTATTCTTTCCTTATTCAGCAGACAGGAGGATATTAATGGAGAGCATATGGGAGGGGAGGGCGTACTGTGGATATTGCTGGAGGACAGCCAGACTGCATCAAAGCCCCAAGAAGCCTATTCTCCATCCGGGCAATGCTAAAGCAGGCCATGCAGAGACGAGAAGTCCAGCTGTGATACGGGGGAGTTAGGAAAAAAGCCCTCTGCCTTCCCCAGCTTTTCTGCTCCCACTCCTGATGGGACAATGGGGCAGTGTTGTCACATAGTCCTGTAGGCACGTATTCATAGCAGAAGCCTTTCTGGGGAAGAGCACGCTTCAGCCAGGCACCCTGTCCTGAGAGTCATGCTACTTCAGGGAAGCAAGAACTGCCTCTGCGCTTGCAAAGCGCTGTGTAATTTATGGTGCTATAGAAATGATGAATTACAACAGTCCTGCAGCATGGAGATGGAAAAGCCCTGTTAACTCCTCCAGCCCATCTCCCAGAGTTGATGCAGTACTGTTGGTTCTCACACATTTCCTGTATCTGTCTGGTCAGGTTTAGTACAAGCAAGCAACTGAAGTTCATTTATTTTTTCACTTCCTAATTCTACTTTAAAAATAACCAATGTGATTAAGGTTGTGTGGATTACCCAGCCACTTGGATATGTCAAGAAGGATGGAACAGGGTGCATCAAAGATAGCCCACATCTGCCTTACCTTAAAGATAAAATGGAGGACTGGCTAGTGAAGACTTGATCACAGCTTGAACTAAGAAACTTGCCATTAAGTAGGAGAGCAGCTAGAACCAGCTCTGGTGAAAATTACGTGAGTCCTTTTTGACTCTTGACAATCTTAATGTAGCCCTGACTGAAGCAGATTTGGGGCACCCATGATGCTTGGCCTTGCATCATTCACCAAATCTTAATTAACTAAGGAGCCTGGCTTGTTTAGCCTAGTGAAGGGGTATATAATTGCAATCTATAAATAAATACTTCAGGGGGTGAACACATGGGGAGGAGAAAAAAGCTATTTAAAGATGAAGGACAATGCTGGCACAAGAACAAATGGGTATGAAGTGGCCATGCATACACTTATGCTAGGGATTGTCAGATTTCTAATGCTGAACACATTGATGCTCTGTGAAGGCCAATCAATGGGCTTAGTAAGGCCAAAAGTCAAGCTGGTTTTAAGAGGCAGCTAAACACATTTCCTCAGCTGATTGTATGAAATAGCTGGCTATGCAAGGAAAGGATCTGGACTTGGGAAGCCCAGAAGGAACGTCCTGAGGCATTCTGGGCTGCAGTAAGTACAGGACGAGTTCTGGCTAACCAGCTGCAGGGCCCAGTAGGAGCACAGTGGGAAAAAACAGAAGACTAATAAAACCTGAGAGATTTCAACTGCACCTTAATACTGCCTCCCACTACCTGAAGGGGCCTCCAAGAAGAATGGAGGGGGAGTTTTTACAAAATAATGTAGTGACAGGGTAAGGGGCAACAGTTTTAAAGTGCAAGAGGGTAAGTTTAGTTAGATTGGCTATAAACAAGAAACTTTTTACAATGAGAGTAGTGAGGCAAGGGAACAGATTGCCCAGAGAGGATATGGATGCCCAATCCCTGGCAGAGTTCACTGCCAGGTGAAAGATGTCACTTCTCATAGCAGTGAAAGGCAAAATAAATTAATAAATCTATTAATTAATAAAGGAGGGGTTGGAATTAGATGATTTTTAAGGTCCCTTCCAACCCAAACCATTCTATGATTCCATGATGACTCTATAAAGCATAGCAGGCAGATTATAAATCCAGGAAAAACTGGAAACTGAAACTAACCCCTCTCCAGGCTGGCTGGCTTGGTTTAGAGGGATTTATGGGGACAGGACGAGATTACAAACAACAGGCAGGAAAAAGTATCTGTGATTTTTTTGTGTGAAAACCTTGGCAAGAGAAAAGAAGAAAAGAAGAAAAGAAGAAAAGAAATAATGATTGGTTTTCCTGTGAGCAGTTGAGGTAGGAAAGCCCTTAAATTTTGTTTTGCCATCCTCAGAGGCAAAAAGATCTCCTGAGACAGAAAACCTTATGCCATAAGAACATCTTGTCATGTTCTCCAGTGAAGTAACAGCTCAGTCTGACCTCAGGCTGAGACCAATACATGGTCTGCATGCAGTAATCCCTTTCTGTGAAGTCATTTGCCAAACAGACAGTGGGTGTCTTTCCCCATGGCTTTCTTGCAAAACAGAATATGAGAGACCTTGACCCTTGACTAATGCATGCTAGAGAGGCAGGTGTCCAACTCTTAACTGTCTTATCCAAGTGGAAGCTATAACAATAAATCACATACTCCAGTTTACACCACCAGAGCAAACAAGATAATGGACCTTATACCAGAGATAGATCTGTTGTAATATAGCATTTTGTTTCATCCTGTTCCTGCTGAGAGTAGACGGACAGGCAGCGGAGGAGACACAGCTATACAACTGGCACAGACCTCACGTACTGAGGGAATTTTCCTGTGGGAATCTCCTGCCTGTTTGAGTTCTCTCTATGCTCCATAACCAGTGCAAAGCAAATTTAGCAGAGAGCAGAGAATCCATCTTAAAATGCCTTAGGGGGGACAGAAAATATGGTATAAATGGAACTGCAGCGATGTCTCTTCTAATTCTTGTAATCTGTCACCTAGCTGTGGCAGTGATAGGTACTTTAGAAACCCACAGACAGTCTGAGTATGATTTGATCACATTAGTGGTGGCCTCTGCATAAGAGATTCAGAGGTTTTATTCAGAAAGGCATTGAAATAAAGATGGTTGTGCTTTCAAATCTCTTTTGTCTGGGAAGAGGTTATCTCCTAAGGCTGGCTTTACTCCTGATGTTTCTCATTCTTTGCTTTTCTTTACAGATCAGAAATAGAATATGAAATGCCTTGTCTTGCTATTTTCATCACTCTGCAGTCAGTCTCAGCATGAATCTGAGGCTATGAGGGTGGGAGGTGATGAGCTGAGTCAAGTTTGAAATATGGTTCCCTGCACTAGAAGGATATAGATGTGGTTTCTGTATAAGTCACCAGTTCAGGTCTTCTTGGTACGGAAAGGTGATGACTGTTATGCTCTGTGAGAGCTGTTATGCTCTCGTGAATTAAGGTAAAGGGTTTCCATCCACTTACCAGCTAACTTTATGCAGTAGTCTAGGAAGCTGAGAACTGTGTGAAAGGAAGCACCAACATGTTGGCTGGGGAAGAGCACACAGGAGAAGTTAGTCCTGTCACTACTTGCATTTTCCTGGCTCTATGAAGTTTTGACATTTTTCATCCTCCATGTTTAAAGTTCTTGGCCTGGTAACCCTCATCAAGTTGAATTAACTATAAAGATAGGAAAGAAGATGAGGGGAAAAATTACTTTCCTTTGAGGGAGGGCTTTTATTTTAGATGCAAATCAACAGATTTTTTATCTTTGGCCTCCAAAACCAACAAGACTTTATTGGTCATTTTTAACTGGCATTTTAATTTTCTTCACAAAAACATTTCAAACATTGAGGATCTCAGTAAATCTCTAAAGCACATGATGAAAAGTGGTCACACAGACCATAAAATTATAACTCTGGATTTGTACAATTCATGCTTATGGTCAGTCACATCAAGCTTTAAAGAATCTACCACTTCAGCCATCATGAAAAGGCAGTAAATCTGGATTATGCATTGAAAGTGCTTAGGGTGTCTGGGTATTTATACCAATGAAATGCCAAAATATTTTACTGACACTCTCCATTTTTTACATTCTTTTACTAGCAGTTAATTTTTTTATGTGTATATATATATCTTTTAATGCTGACAGATATATTTTGGTTATTATTAGTTTGCAACTGGTTAGGCCTTCTCTCTTCAAAACAGACATCTGAACAATTTCACGCACATGGCACCTTGGGCAGAAGTCAGTGGAAACCTTACAGGTATGTGCATGGCTTGGGCTGAATATAGTTAGAGCTACCTCTTTGGAAGTTCTCCAAATGTCATACACAGAATTCCTGGCTGTTTCCATAGCAGTGATTCACTGGGGTGCTGCTGCTAAAGAACCTCTGTAAGCCCCCAGTGTCCCCAGTTGGGACCAGAGCTGTGAAACCATGAAGGAGAAAGGTGTGACTCAGTTCGGAATCTTTCTTCTGCATCAGAAGCACTTTAAACCACCTGAGGGATGCATTCAGATAGAAATATAAACTGAAGTGTCTGTGGGGTGTCCATCATATGGTGCCATTAAGAGAGGTCCAAGTCAACCCAAAGCAATGCAGTCATGTTAATGTAGTGCTCTCAGCTGGGCTCCTTAGTCTCTACTTTAAATGTATGCAGTGAACACAGATGCATTTATTTCCTGACCCAAATTAGGTCTCTTATCTAATTTTGAGTACCTCTGTATGATACTGCTTGGTGCTACACAGATACTTTCTGCTGGAACGGTGCCAGGAGCAAATTTTATTTACAATAGGAGATCACTTAGAAGAGGCCATATTCCTTTTGAATTGACAAGGAAGTCACACAAAACTGGTGCATAAAAGATTTATACATCACTAACTCAGACCAAGCTCACTGAGGCTAAAGGAAGAGTGGAAACACACTCACAGAGTCGAGATCCAGCCTCAGTCACTTGATGACCCCACACTAGGAAAATGGTATGGAATTTCTGATGCTGTTTTTAAACAGTTCACAGTGTTTCAGTCCTGACTGTCAGGGCCCCAACACCCACACGTGGGTCTCCCTTCACCCTGCCCACAGCCCAGGACCCCATTTCAGGCCCTAACCAGCAACATCACAGGCCACTGGTCTCCAATTTCCATGAGGAAGCTGACATGGCAGCCCAGCCTAGGCCTGCCCCCATCCCCAGGGAGGTGCCCAATGCCCAGGGCTGGGCCTGCCTTGGTGCCCTTGACCGGGGTAGTGGGGTGAGCCTGGGCGGGCAGGCTCTGCCCTGCTGCCCTGTAGCTTCCCCTGAAGACCCCTATACCCCACGCCCAGGGAGCCACCAGCCCTTGCTGTCCCCTGGTGCTGATTCCTCTATGCTCAGTAGCTGCTACCTTGCTCTTTCCTACAGGTCAGGATGTTAAGAAGAAAGGTCAAACTCCAAAGATAACCAGTTAATGCTGCAAAGCAGAACCAAACAAATGGTCATAGCCATGGTCTCCCTCCTCCTCCTCCTCCTCAGAGCCCAGACTTCATGCTTAAAGACATAATTGAATATAAAACATACACTTAATTCCTGGCAGAAAGATAAACTGGTTTTGGATTTGAAAGCTCAGCTACCCTCTCACCCCATAAGAAAGGTTTGGTTTCATTGTATTGTCTGCTCTCTTCTCAAAACAGCTCTCACTTCCCCCTCTGAGTCCTTCTGGCAAGTATTGATACACTTCTTTCTTGCGACAAAAAGGATACCATGAACCTGTCTCATCCTTCAAACTATTTCTTAGCTCACTTTTGCTGTGGTGTCTCTGTGAGTTAGGTATGAATTCTAATGATTTAAAGATAGTTAATCCACTATGGTTTGTTGAACTTCCTAAGTATTTACAAATATTTGACAGAGCAAATTACATTCCTAGGTTTGTATTTCTCTCCAAATATGATATGGTAGTGATGGATGACTTTACTATATACCCCAAGGAATGGTTTAGGTATCAAGCAGTTTTGGAAAAAAACCCCAGAAATACAGAGATTATAAACCATTCAAAAAGTCAACTTCTGCCAGATTATGGCACTAGAGACCTTGCAGTGAACCCTTCCTTGCTCTTTGTCCTTGACTGCTCCCTTAAATCCATGATGCTGAAATGAATCAGCAGATCAAATGGCAGATCATGACTGAGGTGCTTTCTCCAGGCACAGGAGGCCCAGGCAAAGCAGGCCAGGTTTAAGGGGAGGCTTTAGATTTGCCCTGAGGATCTTTCAACACAATGCTGGACACTGCCACTCAAAAGCCAGAGAGACATTATGTTTACTTAATGTTATATTTCAAAGCAGATGCAGATGGAAGACAACTGTGTTCAAGACCTGCAGTATTACGCAGATGTTTGAATAACAACATCATGTGCTGCTGACCCTGAGGAGAAGAAGTCTGCTCTGCCAGCAACAGAGCCACTAATTCTTAGGTGCTGTAGTAACATCAACACCAACCGGCTCATGCCATGGGAAGGCAGCCTTGTGTCCTATCACAGGGCATTCTGGGAGGCATTAAAAAAAAATCCATGCTGTAGCAATTGTATGGAACATAAGGGGGCTTGTAAGGGATATTTCTTTATTTTCAGGCCATAGCCATACAATCTGAGCCAATATAGATGGCACATATAGGCATGTGGAAAATTTCATTCTTTCCATCTGGTCCTCATTACCATTTGCTTTCAGTAATTTCAAGGAATACTGTAGCTGCCATTTCCAAGTCTCTGACAGACTTTCTTCCAGAGAGAGGGATTCAGGTGGCTTTAGCTGTTCAATTTTTTTTCACAAAGGAATCAGACTTCTTCTCATACAGTGTAATAAGGGCGGTGTGTCCCCAGGAGGCACTAATTCTCATTTCCTGGCTCAACACTGGAGGTAGGTAACTTACAGAAATAATTCTGCAATCTGCAACTACTGTTGCACTCTGGAGCTGGCACTCTTAGGAGAAGGTTTGGAATTAAATTGCCTATTTACAAAGGAAGCCCAGTGTAGTCAGGACTGGCTTGTTCCATAAAGAGTACAGAAGGACTCCCACAGCACTACTAAAATAATAGGAAGAGTAACAGGGATTGCTACAGGAATGAGTCGTGGGCGTGCAGAAAACCCAAAGGAGGCCCTGATTTTGTCAGATGCACAAAGGCAGCTGTCACCTCCTCCCAACGGCCATTCGAGGAGCGGGTGGCGAGCAATGCAAGGACAGCCATCTTGTTTCTAGCCAGACTCAAAAACCTTGTTTGCCAAGTAAGAAGGAACAAAAATGTGTTGAGCAAAAGATTTAATTTTTTGGTGTCTATGGGGAAATCAACAGACAATGGGAAGCAACACAAAAAGCACATACATGAAAGACTGTTATTTAAAACCAGTTGACATAGTCATTTTCAGTGGAATCTGGCTGGCTGTAGCCAGTATTTAATTCAAAAATTCTTCAGGAATGAAGGTCTTTTGTAGGCCAGCTTTATTTGGCTGGGGTTGGGTTTTGCTTTTTCCCACATCCCGCCTGCTGAAGTTAGAGGTTGATGGCAGGGAGCCCGATTCCTCTGCCTCTTCCTGTGCTGGACACAACCAGCCAGCATCACCTCTTTGTCTGCTGCTGCATTCAAGAGAGGCTGGTGTGAGGCAGAGAAGGAACAGATCACCTGACCTCCTTTCTGAGAACAGAGCAGAAAATTATCTGAAGGATGATCCATAAGGGATCAAAGAAGTTAAAGAAACCACATACAGTCGAGAATGGGCTATGCATAGTCCCATGGCAGTAACGGCTTTCCTGTTTGATAACCCAGAAGGCATTAAGGGCTGTAAAAAAAGAGCCTTTCTTGCACAGCACACAACAGCAGCAAAACACTTGCTCCTAGAACTAGACACAGAAAGTGAAAATAATAATTCCAAAGAACTTTTTTGAAGCACTGACCAAAAAAATTTACATAATAAATTTCTATCCCATGAGAAAAATACAGTTGAACTAAGGGCACTTAGAAACTCTGCCTTTACAAATGAGGGATACAAAAATTAGTCCTGCTCAGATGTTCAGCAACACATAGCAGGTAGAAAATACACAGCAGGCTGGTGTGGTTGAGCTACTCCCACACATAGCCCCTAACATGTAAACAGTAAGGTAACCAACCCAAAGCCATCCTTAAATCAATAATACACCCCACCACACTCCTCTCTCTTGTACACCTCGCTTGCTTTCATTCTGTCTCCTGGGATGTTCAGCCCAGGTCTGCTAAAACTGAGGTATTGTCTCTTGTTGACTCTTGGCAGGCAGCGGGGCAGGGAGCAGCTGATATGGCAACTCCAGATGTGCTTTTTCTATTCTTTCTATTCATGTTCATCAGAAAAACAAAAAGCTCTCAGTTGCCATGGAGACAGTATCTCTGGCACTGATGTACGCAGTGGGCGGCAGCAGCTTCCCGGCTGCAGAGACGCCCAAGAACTGGTACTTGAGCAAGCCTCTCACTGCTAAGCATGCTCTGCAGCACAGGGTTCAAGCTTGGATGACAGGCAGGACTTCCCCGAGGTGGCCAAGAAAATGAGAAAGTGGTGGATCCAAGGATCCGTGGATTTTGCACCTGAAAAAAAAATGTCAAAGTGATATTAAAGTGAATTTGGAGTCAAGGAGAAGTTGTACAAATCCCTGAGAGGCAGCACACAGAGAAAGCTGGTAGCCTCTTTTGAGATGAAAACATTTTCAGAGATTTGAATTATTGTGCTTGTAGAGATAATACTAGGAACAGTGGAGAAAATAAGCAAGACCTTTTTGCAGATGGAGATTTTTTTTTCCAGGAAAGCTGTGAAAACTCTGTCTTTTGAATCACTTAGAACTTATATCTGCACTCAGTAAAGGAAACGATCCTCTGCTGGTCCCCAGGAGACACATGAAATGAGACCAATTAGGATTTCTCCAGCTCTAAATACAAGGACTGTGCAAAGACATACTTTACCCTTATTATGTTTGAAAGTGAAAATGAATAGTGTGTGCCCCAGCTGAATTAAAATCAGGGCTTGCATTATGTAAAAAAAAACAGAGAAGATGATCTGTTCTGTCCTTAAAATCTCTGAAAACATGACCACAGGGTTGCCTGATCAACTGGGAATACCTGTTATGGAGGGCAGTCTTAACAGTGTCCAGTTGATGATATCTCAGAGGACAGTGAGAATAGCAGATAATCCATCTGGCCATGAGTACATTTTATTATACAGGGAAAGAAATTTCACTAAATCAGGGATGTGATCTCGAAAATATGAAACTTCCACCTCTTGTGCATACTGTATTTACCATATCTGATTACCACTCTTTTCCCAGGCAAATACTGCTAGTGATCAGAGATTATCCAGACTATTTTACAGCCCAGATCTTATAAATGGGCCACTTTCATTTCTGGTGTAAAATGGTACATCCTAATTGGACTCACAGAAATTACTTGAATTATAACAACATTACTCTGACTGTTTGGCCCTGAGGTGGGCAGTAGGACAAAGATCCACAAAGTGTACAGAGTAGCCTCACTAATAAAGATTAAGCCATGGGATTGCTAGAAGAATTGAGTTGTGGGTTGTCCCATGACATAGAAGTAGATGTGACCTGCTGGATGTGTTCACAAGAACACTGGAAAAGGTCTGGAGTTCTGCCTACTCTCATCTACATTTTTCTTCCCAAACCAGTTTTGCTTCATTACTGTTCAAGAAACTGAGAAAGGCTGCTGATAGGAAGAAGCCCTATTAGCAGAGACACACTCCTGGAGGTGGTAAGGAATAGACATTAGGCTGCTGTCTAAATCATGCAGCAGTCTAGCTGGCCAGGGCTTATTCCTCCTGACATCTGCTTTCTGAGGTACTGCCATCCATATTAGATTCCGTCAAAAACCATTTTGCCACCAAGCTGAGTGGCTTCTTGGGACGTGTGTCGCTGCAGGGGGCCCACCATGCCTCATCCTTTGTCCTGGAGAGATGACATCCACCCTAACAGCAGGGTATGGTGGAGGTTATAATGCCTTTGTCCAGAAGCATTGGAGATCATTCCCCCGTGGAGATACTCTGCATTTGGCTGGCTAAAATGGAACAAATCAATAATTTGCCACTGCAGAGTTAGAAATGCAAACACTCAGGACGTTTGCTCTGAAGCTATCTAACTCAGGAGAGTGTTCCCATGGGGGGTCAGATGCAGAGGTGTCTGACTGGATGATACCTTTTTAGATGAGTCCAAGGGAAATATATGCTACAGGATAGGGCATGGAGAGTTCAGCAGATGGTAAGGAGTGACCCCACAAACCATTGCTATTTTGGGCTCATGATATAGCCAGAAGACTCATCTGGTTTTCAAAACTGAAATTCATTTTCTGGACCTAAAATAATACATGGCTTCATTGGAGAACCATGTGTTAATTGGTATTTCAATTTGACTGATTTAATTTCGCTTCCTAAATTTTCCATATCATAGATGGTTGGATGCAGCATCCTGCTACTTCAAATGTTGCATAGCATTGCTATGCTCTGTTAAATAACTTCCTTCTTCCTTGCCAGAAATAGCTATGTTTCAATTGTAAGTGAAGAGATCTTAACATTTATAGTTTCTAGAACTTCTAGTTGGGATTGCTGAAATGTATAAACCTGTTTTGATTTTGCTGTCCGGAGAAGCAGCTGTTAACAGGGAGGAGCATCCAGTGTGGTCAGTTTAGCCACTCCACCAAAACCTGTCAGATAAAGAACATTTCTGCCCAACTACTCCTCAATCCTTTCTGCTGATCTCTGTATTTAGATGACCTGAAAGACACTACTCTGGAGCCTGAGGAAGACAGGATACTTCACTAGTGCTGTTGTAAACTGTGTTTTAGGCTCTGTGACAGAATATTGAGCTGGTTTAGATCTTGAGCAAGTTGATGGTGTTCCCCTTTCTTAGGAGTCAGCCCACTCAATAATAATGGAGGCTGAGGGATCAGTCAGAGTCTGTGGCAGGGTGACTGGGAGGGTATTGCTGCTGGCAGGAGTGTCTGAAGCAGTGAATGTGCCCAGCATGCCACTGAGCTGTGTTCACTCATCCAAGGGCTGATTTAGCTCAGAGGTGGTTCATGAGACCTTGGCCCCTCTCCAGCTCTAGCCTTTCCCCTTCTCTCAGGAATAGCAGCATGGGTTAAAAGCAGAAGGACTGAAGAAAGCACAGCCTTACTTAACCACACATGGAAATAAAGAAATGTCTACAGCAATATGGGGAATTAAGGGAGAGGAGGTAAAAGGAAGGAAGGGAGATAGAAGAGGGAGGGAAGGAGAGGATGGCAGGGGATCTTTTCCAGCCCTGCTTACAAGGTGCGGGATAATTCATGGCTCTTGTTTACACTGCTCCAGACCACATCACAGACATTCCTGGTTAATGGCTTCCATCTGGAGCAGCCATGTGCTGCCCAGCCTCCCCCTCACCGTGCTGCCAGCAGAGGAGTGTCTCCCTCCAGACCTCCCTCCAGAGACCTCCTACCTCTCACAGGCTGCTATCATTGAGAGGATTGGTGCATGCGCCGTCTGTCCCCAAGACATTACTGTCACGTTTCCATGACCCAAGATAAGGGGGCTGGGATATACCTCAGACAGTGGAAAGACCTGTTAATGTGGGGCCCACAGGATGTGCTGGAAATGCAATGCAGGGACACCCAGTCATTCTGCACAAGCTCAGCCTAAGTCCAGCAGGGACTATTAGCTCTGGCTCAGCATCAACCCTGCTGGACCTGGGCTGCTTCCCAACAGGACCACTCAAGTGCCTCCACATTGCGCCTCCCAGCACTCTGGGTTTGGGAGGGTTTATTAGCTTGGGCACAGTGCCAGACATGAGCTGCCTTTCTGCATCTCCACAGTGCTTGAACTGAGTTTCACTGTGCTCAGAGCACACTGGAAAGACACCTGCTTGACTCTAAGGGAGTCCAGGTCTGGTTCAGGTTGGTACTAAGCCAGCCCTGGTAAATCCAGCAGGATTTGTGTGAAATCTCTCTTGTATATTTGCACCATGGTTCCCAGCCCTCACAGCCCCAGCAGCAGGGTCCTGAAACAACCCCATTGGTTCTACCTGGGCCAGGTTTATCAGGCTGAGATCTACATTTGGCAGAAGTGGCAAAGCTGCTCAGAGATCTGTACCAGATCTGGAAGCAGCAAGGCCACAGTCACAGAGTGTAGCACAAAGCCTCCATTTTTGAGTCCTGCCAGACCTGGTCTGGCTCAACTTTCTTTGCATCTGCAGCAAAGACGGAAGTGCAGAGGCAGAGCTGTGTGTGGGCTCCACGACCAGAACAGAGAGGATGGTGGAAGTCAAAGGTGCACAGTGGAACTGGAATGGCCAAAGGAGACAGTAGCAAAATCTGTTGCAGATCCGAGTGAGCTGCATCCAGAGGGTCTAGCCTTCAGCTGGCCCAGAAAACAGCAAATGCAGCCTGCAAACTGAATTCAGACTATCACGACATGCAGAAAATTCAGTGAAGTAGGAATCAAACCCAGGCTACCAGACCAGTTAAAAGTTAATTTATTTGTTGAGTGTCCTACAAGGTCTTGGAGGTGTGGTCATGGGTTAAAGGGAGAGACCGGGAAGATCAGTTTCTCACTCTGCTCTCTTTGTTTGTGTCATGCTCTCTCTCAAACTCATCCTCTCAGCTAAGCAATACATTCCCAGCATCTGTCGAGTCTGATCTGCTCTAAGCTCCAATGAGAGGCAAAAGAGGAGCTGAGATGGGAATGAAACAGAATCCCAGTCTGTGACGAGGCACTGAGACTCCTCACTGCGCCCCATGCGGGTTGCCCTGTCATAAATCATCATTTGTCAAATTCAATAAGCATCCTTAACACAAAAATGATGCGATCTCCTGGGAGCCTCAAATGCCTGAAATTTTGCACAGATGTGGAGATACAAAAATATAAGGGAAGAGGGGAGGACAGGGAGGAGGAGAAAGGAGGATGGATTTTGCATGGCAGAAAGGGTGTTCTTCTCTATCCTCTGTTCCATTCCCATCCTGTTGCCCTCCCCCCCACTGCCACACAGGCAGCCATGTATGCTGTCTTCCTGGGAATGCTGCAGACCCAGCTCCTGGCACATCTTTTGCATACTCTAAAAGGAGAAAGCAGGCTGTGTGTGCAATATGGAAAATCCATCTACTTTGGGGGTCACAAGCCTACCACAAAAAGCTTCCCTGCTAGCCCAGAGACATGTGGATGGCAGGAGGCCCCTGGGGGACAGCATCCTGCTTTGGACAGAACAGGTCATGGGGCACTTTCATTAGAAATCATGCTGCTGCCATTTCCACTCCCTGCCAGCAACATGAGAGCTGTAGCCTCAATTAGACACCCCATCCCTTATTGTGCAACAACAGGGGGCTGGAGAATAGGGCCACCTCAAGGGGTTCAGCTGTGAAATCTCACTCCTGCCTCAGTGGAATGTACTGCACTCTGGCCAGAGCCAGGGACCAGCACTATTGTAAGAAAAGGCTGAGTCCAGGCTGCTGTGACCACTGAAGCTTGAAAGCAGGCTCCATTTATGCACATACAGGTTGCATTGCACCATACATTAGATATGCTTAAAATGCCATGTACAAAAAGGAATATGCAAGTATCCACAATGGCCATTTTGTCTCCCCCTCAGGACTACAGTGCATGTCTCCAAAATATAAAGTGTAAGTCTCTCAAACTGCTTGAGCTGAAGTTGCAGACAGAGGTGACAGACCAGCATCCTCTGCAGATCAGGCACCCATGGGATACAGATCATGACATACCGCCATGACCAGCTGAAGCTTTGTCCAGCTGCACAAAAGGCATCCCAGATTGGGTCCTGCTTAAGTGACACCCACCAGCATGACTGACATCTGGGCCAGGAAGGATAAAGCAGGCTCAACCAGCCACACTCTGGGATTTCTGCAAATGAGATGGGCATAGGGAGACAGTGCAGTGCTCCTTGGTTGATGGCAGGCTCACAGGCAGGCCAAGCTGCACAGCTTTCTTTGCACTTGCTCACACACCCTTGTTGTCAATGAATCATCCAGGTCACTGCATACAAATCTCTAGCCACCTATCACCATTTATCCTTCTAAGATATATGTGCTACAGAGCAGCCATTTTAGAAAGAGTGTGAAATTTTCTGAAACCTTTTCCAGAGGGTATTTTGAATGCCTCTCCTTGCTGAACCACACAGCAACCTGGTACCACAAACGAACTGCTGAAGTGACAGAGGGAAAGTATAAAACCATATTAAAATTCCAAATAAATATGAAAATTACCTTCAGTAGATAAATATGCCTTGACTCTGAAGGTCAGAGTATTGATCCATCTGAAGGCTAGGAGCAAGTACTTTGTGCTGCACTTGTGATCCTCCACATGCAGTTATTATCATTATTGGCATTACTGTCGCAGTAGCAGCACCTCAAGGACCTATTCAGGATCCAGATGCCATTACAAAAGGGACACTGAATTCAAATGAAGAGATTTGTGATTCTGATATGATTCAAAACAGTCTGATTCAAAACAAATCCAAACTCTGTATGACAAAGCAAACACAGCAAATCTTTGTGAATCAAGCTCAGTGCCACTGCAGCCAGACTACTCCCAGCACCCAAGCCAGGATGTTAGAGCGGCTATAGGGTCTCTGTACAGTACCACAATCTTCTGGAACTGGACTGTTGATATACCCAGGGATTAAGCCATCCTCTAAGCAGCACATAAATCATAGATTTGTGCACTAGAACTACCTTTGGGGATCTCCTCAACATGCTCCTCTTTCCCATCAAAAAATTCTGCACAAGGAAAAAGAGAGGAACAAGGATCAGCCTCCTGATCCCATCACAGCTCTGACAACATGCCTGATGCCAGGTGGTCGCCAGCAAACAGCCACTTCACCCTCAGGCAGGTGGAAGGTACGTGCCTGTGCACTCACTGCAGGCATGCACAGATGGAGAGAGTCCGTGCCCTGAGCCATGGCTCCATGCAGGCACAGATGAGAGGCCCTGTGCAGCCTCTCCACGCGTGGGAGATGTACCGTGCCTGGCTGGGTGCTGGCCTCCACATCCCCTGTGTGTTCAACACACTCATCCTGCATGGACCTGCCTTCTGCCCAGGCAGCTGCAGAACAGGACCTGCACTGAAGGCAAACACATTTCTGCCCAGGAGAAATTCAAAAGGACTAATTTTAACCTAGCACACATGAAGAGGAGGAAAAGTGAAGTGCAGAGGGATGGGTTGCAGCAGAAGCAGCGGGAATTCCTGGGAATGGGGTATTTGTTGAGGCAGCTACCTGTGCTGATCACACTTCTCCAACAGCAGTGGGTTAACCTGAGTTAACCCAAGGAAAGTTAGCTTGGGTATGCCTCTGTGTTCTGCAAATACACTCCACAAATCCAGTTAGAAGAGTATGCCCAGAGAAACCTCCTGAAAGACAGGCTATGCTATTATATAGGTCAGTTATTTCAGACATGGAAATGATTATCTGAAACTGGGGGGAACTAATCTTAAAGAATAAATCAAATCAACTTTTTCCCCCACCATAATTCCTTGAAAATAGCTTTCCCACAAGATAAAGCTGTCTTCTGTTTTACACCTGCAGGGAAATACCAAACGTAATGACTGCTGGTGTTACAGGTCTGAATCTTGCCTAATTTCAGTCTTAAGCCAAGTAAATTCTGTTTGGTGAAAGAAGTAAATATTTTTCTTTAGACTACCTTCCAAGGAAAGAAAGCTTATGTGAGTGTGCTGTCTACACACCTCTCTCCTTGTTACCCTTTTAACTCTGTGATTAGTTGCAGTCTAATTCACAGAACCCTCAGGCAATTAAATCCCAGGAAAAACCTCATGCAATAAGTTTTGTGAAAATGAATGGCTGGACCAAGTACTGCAACCCAAATTAGTGTCTCCACAGAGTTCTGGAAGGGAGGCAAAATCTAACTGCAGCACATTCTGTTAGCAGCCAGCTGACCAGTGAACCTGTACTGGTGCCCAGTCGGAACAGAGGCAACTTCTGTATGTGCAGTCTCCTACCCAAGTGGGGTGTTGTAAAGATGTAGAGATGACATGGGCTACTGTACAAACTAGGGAGTTGTAGGCAATGGGTCAACAGGAGATGAAGCATCACTCATTTACAGAAGAGTCCATCAGCAGCACCCATTCAAAGCTGTTTGAAGGTCTGCACTGCCAGAGGCAATCTCAATGAAGACTAATCAATAAGTTACAGTGTCTGTAACTCTGATAGTAATGCAGGAGGGGAAAGGAAAAGATGTATGCAAATATTTTTCACACATGGTTCCAACTAATGAACACGATAGTCACACCATGCACATACTCATATATCTCTGTTGATATCCTTCGTTTCTCCTAAGCCCCTTGGGTACCGATAGCAAAAGTTCGCAAACACAAAGCAAAGGTCATGATGCTGACAAGATATCTTTATTGCTAGACAACTCCCCAACCCACCCATGATAAATTAAGGCCCTTATTCCTGTTTAACCCATAACCTTTGTAGTAGACCCTGAAGGTCAGCCATGGCAAGTTTTCTGACCTGGGGATGGGAGCAGATATGACATCCACACTCAGAGTGTGACTCACACTCCTCTTCGTACCCAACGTGTAAATCAGTTCACATAGCCTCAGTTGTATATCTGTAGCCCCACACACAGCACAGACACACAGAATACTTGCACAAATGCACTGCAGTGGAGATAAAGCTAATAGTTTACATGCAAACACATGCCCAGACATGTGTTCCTTCCTGGAGATGCCCCCTCCCCCTCATGCTTTACACATTATATAAGAATTTTATTCTGTAGTATGCTCTGAGGAAGGCGGCATTTTGCCAGATTTCAAAATGGCCTCATTTATCACCTAAATCCCCTACGAAAGCTAGGGAATAGGGTTTGTAAAACAGCCCAGATTAATGAGGCTGCATCTACATCTTAATAGCTTTTGTGTGTGCACAGTACTTCAAGCTGTGCTTGTGAGCAGTGAGTGTTTCTGTGGTTTATGGACTTTCTTTCTTCATCTTACCAGGTACGTCTACATGTGCTGGTATTCCTGACTAATGCTCTGTGCTTACACTGCCTGTGCCCAGCACATAAAACCTCCTTCCCTGGCTGTAGCTGGTTATGCTGCATGCAGGTGGAATTCTCCCTGTGAGCACCTCCCAATTTGCAAATGTGATCTGTGTAGGGAACCTTTTTATGCCAGAGCTTTGATATCCATTGGTATACTTTTGTGCATGTTAAAGTCACCACTTCAGTGCCGGCTCCTTAGGCAACAGGGGCCTATTTTTTCTCTGTGTTAAGGGAATTTAATTTTGATGCTATATATAAGAATTCTGGTGAAGTAATTAACAGAAGCCTCCAGAGGATTCGTTATGAAAACAAGGTACCACATGCCAGATTCAGAGGAACCTTGTACTCCTTGCAAACTCCTCCAGGCAAGGAAGATACTGCAGCTGCAAAGGGAACATAACCCAGGGCTGGGAACAGCAAGCACCAATGAGGTCTGTTTCTCAGTCCTTGAAAACAGCTTTAGCAGAAAGCTGGAAAATGCAACAAATTGAAAAAGGACGTTCCAGATGGGATCACAAAAGAAAAGGGCATCGGTTCCATTGACAATGAAGATTAATTTTTAAATTACATACCAAAAAACTCTTCCAAGAGCATTTGACCTGTGTCAATCTAGTGACTCCGATCATCCCTTATGTAGGACAGAGGGAACACTCGGAAATTCCCCTTACAGAGTTTACCCTATGGCTCTTTCTTAGCTCCTTCTCCCTGGATTTTTTTCATCCTTTCCTTATCCATTTCTCCTTCCATGTCTCTGATGAGGAACTGCTGCTCCTCCCTTCCCTTCCTCCCCCCTCCCTCCCCCTGTCTGCTGTCAGCCATTTCACTTGGCTTTTTCTGCTCTTGCATTCACCAGAGCTGAATTCAGTGACAGCCTCTTGGCAATTTCCCTTTGCTGGTGACTCAGGTAATTGGATCTGGTGCCTTGGGGAGCTGCCAAGCATGATGTCACAGCTCTGCAGAAAAAAATACCCTATGTAATTGCTTGATACACTAGCTAATGTCTCATCTCTGTGGAGGGAGGAACTCTGAGTTTGGGGGTTGCCAAGATTTCAGAGACTCGGGACTCTGTGGTCAAAGTGAATAAAGAATTATCTGTATTTATTGTTTACACATGTTCTTGCTTGTTTACTATGTGCTTATTAACTCTCCCCCGACCACGCAGTGTGAATGTTCATAATAAATACTGCAATCCCTTTATGAAAAGGGAAGGACTGCAAACCTTTCATTAAACAAAAGAAAATGGGAATGAAACATCAATACAATGCAAGAATGAACAGCTCTATGCACAATGGTGTAACCCTGCACCAGGTTTTATTCTGCCCTTTAATAACATTTGCGTACCAGCATTTAAATGCACTCGGATCCTTGTCTTTTCCTAGCTGCAAGAAATGGATTTGGGGGACAAGCTAGGGATCAGAAGGGATCGGTGTTAGTCTCAGGGTAGATATGAGAAAGTATCTGAAATCCATTAAGTGAAGCAGCAAGATGAGAATGAGCTAATGGGTGATTCTTGCTAACGCGCTAATAAAATGGAACTGAAAGTTTCTGGCTCTTCCCTAAACTGCCCCATCTTGTTTGGAAAAGAAACCCTTGGGAATTTAGTATTCAGAAGAAGTTGACTGTTCCAAGTTCTGCTTTTCAGATGTTTTATGCTGATCTTCCCTCTTTTGTGGACTTAAGGAATCCAGCCAACAAGGATCTGGCGTAGTGAGATGTTTGGGCCTCAGCTCTCTTCCCACAGTTCATCTGCAAGGCG
This sequence comes from Trochalopteron elliotii, assembly GCA_024734555.1. Classification (NCBI taxonomy): domain Eukaryota; kingdom Metazoa; phylum Chordata; class Aves; order Passeriformes; family Leiothrichidae; genus Trochalopteron; species Trochalopteron elliotii. Next base: position 1,555,656 of record JANPWX010000317.1, read on the forward strand.
GAATCCATTGCTAGAGGTATTGATTGCTGTGCCAAGAGGAGGGAATGGGAGTATGAGAATTCAGAAAGGAAATCTTTGATTCTCTTCACTGTATGAAACATTTTCCCCAAGCAAAATAGGACCTGGCTTTGCTTGCAAATGCCCCAAAAGACCTCACAAGAAAATTGAAGCCTTGTGTAAGATATGATCTGCTCTGGATCTCCAGTATGAACACAGGTTAACTGCAAGAGTGTTTTTGTCCTCTCCACTACTGCAGCTGGAGTGATGTTGAATAACCTGGAAGACTTGGCAAGTCCTAAGAAACAATCAATCATTTTTTGATAGGTCACATTTTCCAACTAGAAAAGATCTGTCCTGACTTTCCACCACGCTCTGGCCAATTCAGCAGATGATAATTACTATTCCACTGAGCTGGTTCTCACACAAGCACAAATATCATATTCCTCAGCTCCCTGTCATAGGTGTTTGTTCAGGCAGGTCACCAAATTTGGGTTAGGATCCTGCTGTGTTCTCTAACACCCTTGTATTTCTAATCCTGCCAGTCCAGGCATTCCCCTGGACTTCTGTGGCTTTGATGAAGGGATGAAGTTTCCAAACTTTGCTGCATTAGTCCAGCCCTCCTGGGGCGACTCACTGGTTTAGTTTCCTCTTTAGGTGTTAGACCTGTGCAGTATTGTAGCTGTTCTGGGTGGCTTGGAAGTTATTTTGACAGCATCTGGAATAAAGGCAAGAGGGTTTCAGTTCCCATTTTTCCAGACTCTTGCCTTCTCACACTCTGCCTTCTGATGGCATGCTGTTATATAGGGATCTAAATGGTATCACAGCTGCAGAGACCTGCCATGCAGATGGCACCACTCCACTTCTGGAAAAGGTGTTAGAGGCCTTGGTGGGGAGAAGAGGCCACACTTACCTAGCCTAGGACTTCAGGTATCCACAATGTTTAGCTGACTTGTCCCAGTGACACCACTCACACCTTGGCAGCACAGCTGATACCAGCAGGATACAGCTCAGCTACCTAGAAGGATTGTTGGATGGAAGCCTCTTCAATTGTTAAGGAATTAGCAATGGCTTTAGAATTATTTTTTTTAAAGGGGAGGGAAATGCAAATTTTCATCACTTACTTCTCTTATTAGGGCAGTTTAAGTACTAAGTGGAGAAGCAATATGCTCTAGAGAAGCCACTTGCTGGGAAGTCTCCCTCTGTTCCTCAAGGGACAAGCCTTCCTCACAGCTGCACAGGGATGTCCACTGCCATTTCCAGGACTACACATACAACTGGCAGTGTATCCCCTCAAAAAAATAAAATGTAAAAGCATGTATGATTTGTGACATGAAACAAAAATCCATACCATTTTAGCCTCTCAGATTTCCTCCTTGGATTAGGTGAGATGTTCAGTCTAGTCGTTCAGATATTTATTGCTTCTGATTTCTCCACTTGAAATTCCCAGTCAACCAACAGAAGTTGTGTATGGATATAAGGACTTGGAAGTAACAACTGACCTGTGAATAATACTCATCAGTGTAAAAAAAACACTGCTGTATCATGACAAGGCATCAACACAACAGGGAAATATGAACACCTTATTTGGGAGCTGGTGTGAACAGAGAAAGATAACACTGGCAGTAGAGCATACACGGGAAAACAGGCTATTCCCAGTGAAAGGAGTGGATCCAAAGGCACCCTGGCTAACTGTCCTCAAAATCACTTTAGGAGACTCCAGTCTGCCAGTCTGAAGACAGGGTGACCATATAGAATGGGGCACCAAGATCAAATCAACAGATATAGCCAAAAAGAGCAAGCTGACTACATACTCAGCCCTAGGTCAGAGAACAATTACAGCAGCTGACTGCCTCGGCAAGCCCAGAGATCAAAGAACAAAGCATTATTAATTACTGCCATTATAATCATTAGCATAGTGCCCAGTAGTTCTGGTCATGGACCAGTACCTCACTGTGTTAGCCAGTGTCCAAATAGAAGAAAAGAATGGGCCCTGCCCAAGGAATGCCAAGTTTCAATATTAAATGTGAGACAGCTACAAAAGGAATGAAGGGGACAAAGAAGAGATAGTGTCACAGACAGAGGAAAGATGCTTGGAATCCTGACCAACAACTTGGCTACCACCGAGGCAGCCTCTCAATTACCTGGAAACAAGCAGGTAGCTTAAAGGTCTTTACTATGCACTCTGATTCTTTTAATTCACTGAGATGGTTTATAGAACCGCCAAAGATCCATGTCTCTTGAAACAGCAAGTTTTGGTTATTCAGAGTAAAGAGAGGAGAATGAATCTCCACCTGGAAAAAGGCTGATTGAACTCTGGACACTGCAGGTGCTCTGTGATGTCTTCTCCATGCTTTCCTGCCAATGCTGCCTGTTCCAATGCTGCCCATGAGACAAAGACCACATGTAATATCCCTCTGCAACCAGGGCAATTGCACTACCTGTCCTCAGAGTAGTTCACATAGTTCTCACCTTCTAAAAGCCACGTCACACCTGGCACTCCTTCCTCTCAAAGGAGGAAGGCTGAAAAGGCTGTTCATCCTAGGGTGGTCCAAGACTGGTCTGAGGCACAGCTGGACCTGACAACGGATTCTTAAGAACGAGGATACCAGATACTACTTGCCAACACTGCAGGGATCAGATGTGTGATATGCCCCTGCACTGGAGCAATGGTTCCTGTGTCACTTCTCTTTCATCATTGACAATATCCATTCTATTTTTAAAATAACAGCAGTCCATGATCTTCCAAATGTTTCTAGTCAATGTTGTGACTAACGAATGGCAGTATTTTTGATCTTCCTCTAGTACACCTCCATGAAGAGCTTACAATGTTTCAGACATCAGTTAATGTAATCTCCCCATCTGTAATCTCTCATCTCCCTGTCATGGTCCATTACCCCTGTGTCACCAGTGGAGAGGGTGGTGCCCCATACACAGAATGACCTACTCAGATCCACAGAGCCAGTCAATGATGACTTTGGAAAATGAAAGGAGAAAAGACATGTCTGTCCACACTGGGTCTTCCAGCTTTAGGCAGAATTCTCCCACTCCCATGTGATTCCCTTATAACCACATCTGTGAAAATGTCCTGCTTAAAGCTTCCTTTTAATCTTTCTTCTGATGTTTCCACATTCTTATTTCATAATGGTCATGCTCACATTTTGTTCATTTTCCCAGTGCTCTCATAACCTCCTCAGATGGAAATTTTTTTCCCCTTTAAAAAGAGATTCCAGCCACTTCTTGGAACCCTCTGTATTTTATATATCTCTAGATCAGACTGTTAAATAGAGCCTATTCCTCAGTATCTGAATATCTCATAATTCCTTATGTATTCATAATGACAATATGCCATGAAGGAGATAGATACTACTTTCTGCATTTTAAAGTCAAGAAGCAGAGACACAGAGGGACTAACTGTAACCACTAGTCAGTGCTAAGCATTCACTGAAATAAAAGTCAAGGACTAGAACAACGAGACAATTTCAAATTCTAGTATCGCTGTTCATTTTCTAAGACTGCTTTCTGAATTGTTAAGGCATGAATTTTTCCATCTTTTATCTGCTGCCATGGAGTTGTGTCCATGTAACAAATCTTGAAAGTTACTCCAGGAACAACAGCCTAAAGAACAACTGGACAAAAAGACACTGTCCCTCTGCTTCCAAACTTTGCAAAATGAGATATCCTAACAGCAAGTAGGAGGATAATTGTCTTAGTATTATTTTCCCTACCATGGCTCACAAGGAACCATATTTGGTTGTAAGGGCAACGCTGATTTGTGTAATATCTCTTTTGATCAAATACTCATGCTTTCCCCAAATACAGTCTCCAGCTGGCACTGCTGGAATCAGAAAACTCAACAAGGTGAACCAATAATCTGACCCAGCAAGACATTTCTTACACTGATAACAAAGGTCTGGAAAAGTATAGAAATAAAAAAAATATAGAAAAGTATAGAAAATCATTTCTTTTGTAACCATTCTTCATACTGGAACTTTTTTGTTTATACTGGAATAGTATTCACTGTGTCTCCTTTAACATCCTGAGGTGACCATTGATAACAACGTAGGAACTGCACCTTGGCCTATGGCATGGAATGCATCTGCAGCTGCTCTTTGTATGAGCAATCCCAAAGGAAGGGTTGTATACTCTCCTTCCTTCAAAGACTGCAGGTACCCGCCCTAAGTGATCAGTTGCCTTGCCTAGACATCAGAATATCTTCAGCACAGGTACGTAATTAATATGTATCAGTGTAGCTGTGTTAGTTTATGGGATGAAAATGAGAAGCCAGATGTCTACCTAAGGAAGTATTTAAAGAGCACTTGGTCTGGTTAGATGAGTGAAAATGATTATGTATGTCTGGAAACAAGGCTATTAAAAGGAGGAATGAGGAACTTTCTGAGGCTGGGAAGCATCTTGACTGGCCACGTACCCAAAAGACCATTTAACTGCTCACTTCATGTACTTCACAAAGAAATAGAACAGCATACCAAAGGGCATTCATCCTCTGGTATTTTATCTCATCTACTCAGAAATACACCTTACAAAGAAGCAAATTGCCCTCTTGGCAGACTATGGAAGATGCCTAAGTGCCCAGTTTAGGCAGTGTCCTAAAGTTCAGAAAGCTAATGTTAGGCATGATGCATGCCACCCTGAATCTTTCATTTTGATTTCTGTTCAATAAGCTTCAGAATACCAAGATAATTCTAGTGCACTCGAGAATATAACCTGATGTGTGCAAACATTTACAAAGCTAAGTAGTATTGCTGTAGTGTTCTGGGCTTCTTAGCCTGGCATTAGTTCTGTGAAACTGGGAAACAAGTATAAAAAGGTGACACAACTGATACCAAACAACGTGACAACATAGAATATCTTGTACCACTGAAAACAGTAATGTTGGTTTTAATGCAGCTACAAATTTGGTTGGTAAGGTAACTGGTACTGGTACAATATATTTAGGTTTCTGTAAGGCAGCTGATGTTGTCTTTTCTGGCCTTTGATAAAAAAAAATCACTACACAAATCAATGTTGCCCTCACTAAACAAATTCAATCCCCACTAAACTGATGCACTATTAAAAAGTAGCTGTAAATGGAGGATTATCATTATATGTGACTTATTCTACTGAGGACCTAAGAAATCCGTTTTGACTGCAAAACTACTCAGTATTTCAATTAACTAAAAGAAAAATAGAACATCCATTTGTGTGACAGAAGAATTGGCAATAAAATAAATAATGATGGGTCATGGTAATTATAAAGATCAACCTGGAGATCTTTGTAAGGGGCTTATCCGAACAACATGTCTGATTCCATTCAAGTGCAAAGTCACAGAACTAGCACAAGAGCTTCAAAAATGGGAGTGTCTCCAGGACTGCAGGGATCTGGAAAAATATTCTGAGATGATGAGAGGAAACCAAATACACACATCTGAAGGAGGGATGCTGATCAGCTGGAAAAGGTTATGAAGCAAGATACCAGAATAATATGGAAGCCATAAAATATATCCCTCTGTAACAGATTGGGATGCCTAATCTATTTATTTAACATAGTTTGTTTACAGTCTTTAAGTAGAGAGAGTCTTTACAGAGAAAAGAGTTCTGACAGTACTTGACTGTATTGTTTTTAAGAAAAAAGGTGTATCAATATTTGGGGGTTTGAATCAGACACAAGAAAGATTTAGATAAATAAAAAAAAAAAAAACAGTAAGGTGAATTATCTTGTCTGGGATGCAGAAGAAATTCTGCTCTTGGAGATATTTAACTCAAGAGAGCGTAAAAATATGGTCCCACTCAGCCTTTGATCATCCCTTACACAACTGATCCAGAAACACCTGCTGAGGATCTATGGTTTGAGCTACACCCAGCACAAAATTACCTGTATGATCTTTATGTTCTTCAGCTGGTCACTGGTGGAACAGTTAGTGTCAAAGGGCACAGGGAAAGGGATGGGAGCTGGGTATCCTCATGCCACTGGCTCACTAAGTTCAACAGGGACTCAGAATAGAGGGATATTGAACCCAGGAGAACACAACACTGTCAGAAAACAGACTGATCCCCTCTCCTTCTTTGGGCTTCACTGCACAGCCTCTCTCTAGCTTGATTAATCCCTGCCTATCCTGAACCACTGTCACAGCCCAGCTATCATGGATGTGATGGAGGTACAAAACAGAGCAACACCCAGCTCACTCCCTTACATACACTGCCTTACCAGAGTAGGTAACCATGTTCATTAGTAAGATCATCCAGCACAACTCTGTGTGCAGTAGTGAGAGAGAAATTCTACAAAGTAATTCTTTCTGATCTTTTAATAGGAGCCTCTGGAGTAAGTGAATGACGACCCTTATCTTAAGGCAGGCCCTGCATACCCATGACTGTGCACGTGTGTGGAGAAGAAGGTGACAGAAGTGCAAAGCCTCTGACTTGTGGCTTTTCCACAGCCAGGACTTGTGCCCTTATTCACTGGGAGGATGCCACGTGATCCCTGCAGCCATGGTGTCACAGGGAAGCTACCAAGGAGAACAAATATTAAAATTGCTGTATGGCAATGCATCAAATATTTGAAAGTAACACTGAGAGGATGGCAGTACTAAAGCTGTCAGCAGTTCTTTACTTGTGTCAAGGGAGAATATTTGTGTATACTTGTGTGACTGTCCTCTCTGAATGTATGATGAACACATAACATGAGATGGAGGGGGGGGGTATGTACATGCAGGGATTTTTTGCTGCTTTTGTGTTTTATAGAACCTGACTATAACAGCCATGACTGCCAAATTGAAATGACCCCAAGTCAGACACCACAAAGCCCACTGAAATTAATCTTGCATCACTCTAATTCTGGGTTTTGATTTAGGCTGGGGTTTTCTTTTAGTTGTTATTTCTGTTGCTTTCACAAGCTCCATATTCACATATTCCAGTTTAGTCTTGTGGGAGACATGACACTCAAAACACAGTAAGTGTATGCCTACAGGATGCTTTTACTGAATGAAATTTTGGCCATTTCTTAATTTACCATAAACTTACAAATTCTGATCTTTGAGTAGGACCAGCACAGACCTGGGGGCTTCTTTTGAAATGCTAGCCACCGCTTTGATAGCAAACGGCTTACTGAAAACTTCTTCAAAATGTATCTCCACAAATTGTGCTTCTATTTCATGATGATTTAGTTTACTTCACATTCTTAGAAGAAGGTTAAATGAGACATTGAAATCCTTACTGAAATCCAGACATAAACACCTATTATTTTGCCATTCACTGTTAGGCAGTTACCCTGTCAAAAAGGGATTTAGATTGTTTTGACATTATTTGTTCACAACAAATGAAGCCAGGTTGTCCTAGACTACTTTGATATCCTTTAGGTGATTATGAATTGATTATTTCATAATTTATTCCAGTGTCCTTTCAGATATTAAAACTACCTGACTCACAATGTCAAAGTCTGCTTTTACCCCTTTTCAAGATGGTTGCTTCCCCGCCCTCTATTAATTCTCTTTAACCTCTCCATACAAATATTAATGCTGAGCAAGCGATTAAGTACTCTGCTCAACAGTGATGTGATCAACCAGTACCTCATGACCCACCGTGAGGAATCCCATGTTAATACATTCCTGACTTGGAGCCCTGGTGTGTATTACTGAACCCTGTGAGTTACTCTGCCTTCAGAAACATCTTTTGCTCATTTACTTCACAACAGTAGTTAACGTTTTCAAATTTTTTTTCTAAATGTAATGCAATATGGTCTGTAAAACTAGATTTTGCTATTGCTAAAATTCACCAAAGCACTTTGCAACTGAACCCTTTCTGAGAAATGGGGATGCACCTTGATTTTGCAAGTGGACTACTTTATACATGGAAGAGGGAAAAAAGGTGGACTGTAATATAGTATAGCAGAAACAGAAAGAGATGGTTCTACCATAGATGAAGTAAAACCTGCTAGTAGTTTATACAAAGGGATGTATTTGTCTGTTGGTAAGGCTGAAGTGGTACAAACAGCACTGTCAGGCTTACTATGTGTCAGAAGAAAGCTGGACAATGGAATGTAACAGCGACTGAGATATCATTAAAGATTTGTGCTATAAAATGATAGTAGATATGTGTGTTCTATTTAGATTTTTATGTTTTAATTGTAATTGATGTGTTCTAGTATCACAAACCACTTAATGATTAACTACACTTTTTTTAAACCTTTATGATGCTGACACTAAAGCATGACACTTCCATGAATTACAATCCTGTTACAATCCTATTGAGTCTCTTGGACTAAAGGTTTGTGGGCCTTCAAAAGCATGTACATGGGAATGGGGATTTCTCTCCCCATAACAGATTCCTTACACTGACATTCATATAATCTCACAGTGGTCCTGAGGTTGTTCAGTATCTGTGGATATCGGAGTTGTTTAGTATTGGTGACCTTTGGAAGAGTCTATTACTACAGTAATTTTAAGGCTTCAGAATAGAAATATCAGAAAGGCTAAAACTTACATGCCATAAAAAGCTTATGATTTGGAGTGCAATGCCACATGGATCCCAGCTCCAGTCAAATGCTCTCATGAATGACATTAGAAAAAAGCTGCAAACCCCTTGGTACAGGACTTTGTTTTGTTTATGTACTGCACAGAGCTACACTGCCCTAAGCTGTATAAGCAGACACATCACCTATATAAGCATCTCTCTTTGTACTGCATGGAATTCCTTTCTCCATATGCTCACAAACTCTCTTGCTAGAGTATCTAAGAGCAGAACAATGCATGGCATCCCACTGGGCTGATTTTCTTTCCCACGTCTCAGGAAAGGTAAAACCTTTTTCTTCATTGTAACTGATTTAATTGTATTTTCAAGCTGCTTCTTTCCTCACTCCCTCTCTCTCACTGTTTTAGCTCTTTTCACTTGTGCTTTCTTTTCATCTCTTGTTTCTTTCCCCTTCTTGTCTTTTCTCTGCTGTTTTCAGATCTGTCTTCAGTAAAGCCAGAGAAAGGAGATTTATATCTTCAAGCAGAGTGGTCTGTAAAGCCACAACCCTGCTTACAGAATGCCTTGTCTTTCATTATCCTAAGGTTCAGAAGAACAGTACTATCAACATGCAAAGAAAGAGGCTTTTCTAATATATTCTTGGATAGTTTCACAGGCAGCCTTGAAAATAAACATAAAGACCTAGAACTGATGTAGAAAGTAGTGGGGGAAGGCTGAAGCCTTCTGGGGCTCTTTACATGACTTCTTTGAAGGCAGAGGAAGCAGCTACCCTTGTCCATATCATATGAACAAACATTCTTATAAGCAGAAAGGATCCATTTCAAAGGCTCTGTAATTATCACTAGTGTCTGGAGTAACAAAGTTTTGCAGAGGCTAGCTGGAGCTTGAAGCTAGCACTTCAGGCAAGCCCAGGAGAATGAATACAGGGCTGCCAGCACCCTCTATACCATAACCAAACCTGAACCTCTGCTGAGGACTGTCCTAGATTTCTGTGACAAACAGGTGCACAGGAGCATCTCTTCATGAGCCACTTTACTATCTTGTTTGAATGTAGGAGGTTCAACACCAGTTAGTAGCTTGGAAGATCTACTTTGCTCTCTGATTGCTCCAGAGATGATATTTATAGGGATTGGCTGAACAACAGTATGGCTCAGAACACAGTGGAGCTTGACCTCTTCTTCAGAGCCAGTGTAAAGATTTCCTGTCATCTGCAGCCTGAGCTGCTCCTGGGCATCCCTTGTCATCCATCCCCACCACAGCAGACATGTGTCTCAAATACAAGTGGTGACTGATGCTTTACAACAGATTTAAGGGGTCTTATGATACCAAAATGCCCTAAACTGGAGAATGGGGGATGTTGTGAAGCAACTTAGGTCAGACTCCCTCATTGTATTGTTGGTGGTGAGCTTCTGCAAGCAATACCCAACAGACTTCCCTGTACTCTGAAGCACTATTCACTCTAGAGGCATAAAACCACTCTTGGTTAACAAAAAAGAGTGATTCAGATGTTGTAACTGCAAAATTTTTAAGCACAGCATGCCTGTAACTGCATGGAGTGGAAAGATGAGCTTCATCATACATGTCTTCCACCACCCATGCAGGCATGCCGTCAGACCACAAGCCAAAAGTAGCTTCCGAGTCTCCATATGCAAGTAATTAGAAACTTCATGTGTAGTGCTTTTTTCCCCTCTGTTTCCTACAATACCTAAACCACCGTATAAATTAAAGCTAGAAAAATTGTATCTGATCCCATTTAAACTGTTCCTTTACAGTCAGTATTGAGTGGCTTCTTCCAGTCCCCAAGCGTTTTTTTCCTAGCAGTTTTGTTGTGTCCCTCAGGCTTTTCTTGCATTTGGTGTGATGGAGATTGCCCATATCCACTTCGAGCAATTTAAACTTTACTTGTTTCTGTATTGGTATGTATATGATTTCTTATCATCTTTCTCAAAACACTTAACAGGTAAGTTTACCCATGTCTGCAGTTGGCTACACCTTATATTTGTTTCCATAAACAAATTTCATATGCTGAAGGACTACTCTGCGTTGATTTGGCCAAAAGTACATTTAGATGTGCTACTGACCTTATGTTATAGTTATAGCTCCTTCTTGGAAATAGCCACAGGTGCCTATTTTCTCCTGCAAAAAGGAGCTATTGAATTGAAAACTGTCTTTTTAAGGATCTCAGAAAACCCCTCCTTCCTGACCTGAAACTGCCCTAAAATTCAGTTGGTTTACTTGTTTGTGAAAAACACCTCCTGCCATGCTGGCCAAAACCAATTAATTTCCTGCTGGTCCTCCTCTGTCTACCTCTGCCTACTGTTGGTCTCTTGTTTTATTATTAGATGTGAACATTTTGGGGCAGAGTGCCTTTTTTTAAGCATTATGGTATACAGTGATCTTGGATCATGTGTAGGATTCTGAGGTGCTACTAGAAAAAGAGTGACCACAAAACTCAAGTGCTCTGCATCCTCATTTGGCAATTTGTAATTCTGAGTCTGGCACCTCAACAAACACTCAGCAGAGAAGCAGGAAGATTGAGCTCTGGAATAGTTTTATTATTAAATGTTAGTATGATTAGTTATTCCTTTGAAATCAGTGATGTGTCTAATGTCAGAGAGAGAAGACACATCCTATACCCTTAGGCTTTAACAACCTAAACATGATTATATAGCATGAGATTTGAAAGCCTGAGTGCATGTAGTTTGTTGAGTGTCAAATGTGGAGCAGGAAACAAGGGTAACTGCAGCATCTGAGGGAGGCAAGTATCTCAAGCAGATAAAAGGCAGGAGAATAAAAAGATTAAAAATATTAAACTGGGAGAGAAAAATGCAGGGTGCTCATGAACAAGCATTCCCTTCCTGTGCAGTGTGTGAAACTGCAGAATACTCTGAAACCTTACAGGGCTTTCTTAATAAGAAATATTTCTTTCTTAATAAGAAATATCACCTGTTTCAGTTCTGGGTCCTAGAACTGGAAAGTGCTCACTTTACTTGCCTACTGATTGAAGATATTTATTTACTGCATGAAGAGAATGACCCAACAGTGACCCTGCAAGGAATGCACTGCACAGATTTTAAGCATGTCCCTACCTCTAAGTTCAGCGGGGGGCGGGGGGGATGTGTGGTGAAACATGCAAGTACAAACAGAAAGAAAACTCTGTACAGAATCACTGCCTGGACTGTTTGATTTTTGAAACGCCTCCATGAATGGGAGGCAGACAAAGCTTCCAGGGACCGAGGTAGTTCTGTGCCTGCAAAAGGAGCCCCGAGCAGCAGCGCGGGTCACGCAGTCCCGCACAGCCACTGAGCCTGGCGGCGCACGGCCAGCAGGCTGTGTGCTCGCTCTGAGCTCGCCCCAGCTGCTGCTCCTTGCTCCTTTGACGTGTGTGTGTGTTACATGACTATAGAAGGAGCAATCAGTCAGCTCCCAGGAATCTTAGCAACAGCCGCGTCCCCAGAAAAGGCTTGCAGCAGCTGGAGCGGTGATGACTCAGCAGCATGGTCTCTCTGGCCTCTTGCTGATCCCTGGCAAGGACTGCAGTCCAAGTTCTGGCTCCCTTGTTTGGGTCAGTGCTTTCTTGCTGGCACCGGTAGATGAATTCCTGGATCCTGCTGGCCTTGGCATTCGAAAGCAACCAAAAATTAGCTGATAGGTGCAGCCAAAAAAGTTCTCTTTTTGTTCTCTTTTTTAACAACAAATTTTTTAAAAAAATAGAACAAAACTGAACAAAACCCGCAGAATCCTGTTAGTACACTGTAACAGGAGACAAATGGCAGAGTTCATCTGTGGCAGATGTGTAAGGGGAAGATGGTCACATGCCAGGAGACCCATGTCCCTTTGGTCCCTTAAGGAATAAAACAGATGGGTGGATTGGGGCTGGGCTGGAGACTATACAAAACATCATCAGAAAGTTTGTTTATTTTCTGTACTGAGAGTTTGAGGCTGTGGTGTTGAGTAATTCTGTCGACATTTCACCTAGTTCAAGTCAGTAGTGCAATGAATCTATTTGGCCTCTAGTTGTTTTCGACTCCGAGGATGTTAATATCACAGGCTCTGTCCACCCTCCTGCGGTAATTCCATAGACAACAAGAAGAAAAATTTGGATTAAGGAGTCAGGGGTCAGGACTGCAGCGTGTTTGCACGGCAGGAGGAACCTTGTGCTGGTTCAGTGACGGGACTCAGGCATGGGTGGGCAGGGGGTCTGCAGGGTCCCCGGGCAGTGCTGCCGCTGCGAGAGGGGCCCCTGAAGAGCCGAGGGGGAAAATCAGCGGACAAGGGGCCACAGGAGCCGGAGCGGGGGGCTGGATGTCTGGATTCTTTTGGCAGAGGGCTGCCGGGAAGCTTGCTGGTCCTGTGCCAGGCTCCAGCGAGCTCCGCTTAGTCCCTCCCTTTCACGAGCACTAAAAATTCATCCTGAAACAAAAACATCCATATGTGTGTGTGTGTGTGTGTGTGCGTGTGTGTGTTTAACAATCTGCCTTCTCAGCAGCACCACCGCCACCCCGGCATTGCTGGCCTCATTACTGGGAGCAGGAAATGAGTAAAACACAAATGGCTGGGGAGGAGGCAGGGGGGGCCGTCCCGCTCCCGGCCATGGGGGTTGCTGGGAGCTGCCGCGCCTTGGTGCAGATGTCGGAGACCTCAAATGTCTGCCGGAAATTACAGCTCATGTCGGGCGGGGAGACGTGCGATTCCCCGGCTGGGGAGCCCAGCGGGAGCCCCCCTACCCCGTGCCGCCCTCCCCGCGCTGGGGCCGGCAACTCCGGCCCTCGCCAAACCCAGCTCGTAAATTAGCTCGACTGGAGAAAAACGCACGTAGGAAAATGTCTCGGAGCAGGAAAAGGGGAAAAAATGAAAGGGGGGGAAAAAAGAAAGAAAAGAAAGAAAACAAAACCAAAAAAACCAAGCAGCCTTCGGCTGGGAGGGTCGTGGAGGGGCCGGGGCCTGCTGGACGGGGGGGAAGGCTGCGGCCGCGGCCATGGCAGGGAGGCGGGGAGAGGCCGCCTCCCCGCGTTCAGCGCCCGGAGCGTTTCCCAAATAAACGCCGCAGCGCGGGCCTCGGTTCGGGCCGGCAGCGAGGGCGGCGGGGCAGTCGTGCCCCGCAGCAGCAGGGAGGCGAGTGTGCCGCGCTCAGATCCGCGGTCCTCATAGCGGCCACCGCCTGCAGAAGGCTGGGAACGTGGGAAAGTGACCGGGTGTGCGCAGCGAAACAGGTTACAGGAGGGTGTTTTAAGTGTAGCAGAGCTTAAGAGCATTCGGACGCCTTGGGGAATGTCTGCCAAAACAGCAAGAGCAACACCTCAGCTGCCTCGAACGGCAAAGAGCAGGGTGCCTCATGGTGCCATTTCAGCATTACTCACCCCAAGGATCAGGCGCTTCCCCACCCAGCTACATATGACCAGGAAATTACAGGCTGCGCTGCTCCCCGCCTGCCTGAGCGGCTGCCATATCATATGATACACACCAGAGCGGCATGTCTGATGAAACTGCACAGCAGTGTGTGCCTAGTGAAACGCTAATGTTTTGTGGAAAAGACGGGCTGGGCTGGATCAGACTGTCATTTGGTATCCTGAATGCATGCTCCCTCTTGCACATCTTGCCATTAATTAAAATACTGGATAAAAATGAAATCGTAATCTTTCTTACACTTGCTGCTCACTGATTTTCTTCTGGTAGACTCCACAGCCAGCCCTGTGTGGTTTAGGTGTTGCAATTCCTTTCTCTCTTACTTCATCCATCCAGTTTGTGGACTAACTAATTTTTCTTCACACCCAGTGCTCACAAGATCTTTTTTCTTATAGCCATTGTATCAAAGGCTCTGCATCTCTCATCTTTATTACCATAGTATTCACATCTCAGATCAGACGTGTGCTTCTCCTCCCTGCAGTACACAGCAAATGGAGCCAGAAAGGTCATCTCTGCAGCACACTGTCATGTCCCTGGCTTGAATTTATCTACTACTTTCTACTTAACTGAGTTTAAGGAACTTCTTACAATGAAAGTCACCTGTGCAAGACTGTGCATTCATCTTTTCCAGTGTGCTTCTCCCTGTCTCCTCCACAAATACTGTGAGCTTTTGCTAGCCCTGCCAGTCTCCTCATGCCCTTTCATGCCATTCTCTTAATACCTCTTTGCTCCACCTTTTGCAGCTGCATCTCTACTCAGGTCAGCTTTCTGAAACTAAGGTAGTCTGATCTCCTACAGTTTTGTGTTCTGTTGATTCCAAGCACCAGTTAAAAGCTTTTTCTTCCATGTGTTTTTAAGGGCTGCAGCCTGTGTGAATTTTTTGAAGTCTGAGAAAATACAAAGTCATGTTGCAACATACTTCAGAGCTGAGGAAAAGGGTCTTCTCTTGGTTTCTTGTTTTAATGAAATTAAGTATATCTGAACCAGCTTCTCACCCATCCGATTTGCTTTTAGTTGACCAGTGTATCAAAAATTATACATGCATCTGACAGACCTATGATGTCATACACTCTCCCCCCACCAAACATCTTGTGATCACACAAACCTTTCTTTGCAAAACCAGACATAAATTGTGACTGCAAAACCATGTGCTGCTTCTCATTATTCCTCTTCTATATTAATTGTTTTCCATTCACTGTTGGTCTGTGCTTGCCTTTTTATATCTTCTGCTCTTGAGGGCAGAGTCCAGGCTCTTTTCTGTTCCTGCAGAGTGTTAAGTGCCTTATGGGCATAACAGTTTCATTAGTTAATAACTACTAACAATTTGCATTAGTATCATACATTCTGCCATGTCACATCAGACCATGCTCCCGCCAGTCAAACATGTACCTCTGTCTCACGGTGCTCTGAATCAATTGTCCCCCAGTGAGGTGAGGCCCCATGTGCGGTAGCGGTTGGACACCCAATTCCAGTCTCATTTTGCAGAGTCTGTCCAAGATTTTCTCATTCTTAATGAATCTGTTGCCCAGCCAAACTTAGATCTGAGCTCCTGCATAAAGAGACACTCTAGGCTAGTTGAACTTGGTAGCATATCTGACAGAGTGAGATTAGCCAAATTGTTTGGAGGCAAGCATGATGTCTCTGTAATACTCCCAGCATGGCAGTGATCTAGGGTAGACAAAACACAAGGATTAAGTAGGACTCCTCACTGACCCCAGCCCTTCTGTGCCTCCCAGCACTGGGGGTTGGAACTTCCTTTCACCCAATTCCCAATGCCTTTCTGTTCCTTAGAGATGTCTCTTTTTTCTTTAAAATACAGTACTTGCTTTCCTAATATCATGCAGTAGCAAATTCCACAGTTTATCCTATAATGCTTTGCTTCAAGGAGAGATAATATGTTCTTGATAACATCAAGACATCAAGATGATTTTTTACATCCTATATCAATCATACTGAATTATGAGGAAAACTGGGAGTCTCCTGGGAAGGTTTGATGGCTTTACAGTGGAAAGAATCAGGAATGTGAGACTTGGGTGAAGAATTTCATTTAAAAGGAAGCCAGGAAGGCTTTTGAGACAAGGTGGACACCTGTATTCTATTCTAAGAAATATTTTTTGTTTGTATATCTTATATTTCATACCCTGCACAAAGCCTTTTTCAACAGAGAATCCTACACTGAGAATCAGCAGAGGGATGATTCAGCACAAAGAATAACACATTCAGGAGGGGGGAAACGAACTACTCCTTGAACGTTGTTCATTTATCTACTCTTTGGTCTTTGCAGCATGACTGTCATCCTGCCTAGGAACGGGAAGACAGTTTCAGGCAATGAAAGCAGTATGAGAAAAGAGATGGGACAAGACTGCATTCCCACTTGGGAAGATTGCAAGGGTGATTGAAAGTGCTGTTGAACTGGGAAGAGCCAGAAACCGATCTGCTCATTGTATGCAGCTGGAAGCCATGGTGAACATTCTGCAAAGGCTTTCAACTGGGAGATGACTGTGGTCACTGTTCTTTCCATAGCAGCTGGTCCCTGTAAGACACTGCACCCTCAACACAACTTACAAAGGTGGCTGAAGACCTGAAAGAAATGCTGGTGCACCTGACATTTATGATATACTGTTCCAGGAGTCATGTGAGATTAACAGCTGGTAAACGATGGCATATGTGCAATAATACCAGTTCTCTGTTGGCACTCTTGGGCAATATATAAGAAGAAAATGTGCATCTTAGTACAGGCACAATTAAACCGTATGAAGGAGACCTGTATTTTTGGAATGACAAGTCCTCCTCCATGTCTGGAGCATGACCTAGTTGGGGACTAAGATATCTGTTGTTTATAGGCAGTGAATCCTCAGAAACAAATCAACTAAATGAACAAACTGGGTGATAAAGTAGAGCAGAGAACTGCATTGTCCTCCTCAGAGTCATAAAAATTCATCCCTTTTACAACTGCTGAGTGCTTTGCCAATATCATGCCAAGGTGAGAGCAGTGGGGGGAAGGGAAGGATATTGAAAAGGAAAATAAATAGGCCAGGTAAACAGTGCTGCTGCTGCAGCAGCAGCTGTGGTTGCCATGGCAACCAGGGTGAAGAAGAGGAGGAGGAGGAGGGAGGCGGATTGATCGATAGTCCTGTGCTGGCTCATCTAGCTTCCATCCACGTGCTACTACAGAGGGAGAGAAAATCAAAGAGCCACACACAGGGTGGCCAGGTCTCCAATTCAATACATGGCAGCAGCTTGATCAATAGCTTGTTGGAAGGTGGGTAATTGACTCCCCTTCTACCCAGGAGAAAGCGGTGCGGTGACAGAGATGTGTTCGTTAGCTACTGACTCTCAGCTCTGCTTTATTACCCAGCTTGTTCATTTAGGTGATTTGTTTGTTTGCTTGCTTGAGATCCCTCTTCAGTCTGATTTCTCCCTGTACCTGTCAAAGATGAGCACCAGCTGCTGGAGCAGAGCCAGAATTGCCCCCAAGTTTCTGAGTTGCTTTCCCTCTCTCCTCCTTTATCCTTTCTCTGCTCATACTGGGGTTTTTTCTCTCACATTGGCAAGGATTTTGACAGGGAAAGCTAGAAACAGGGACAACCTTTTCTTCTGGAATTTCTTGAGCTTTCTTTCCTGGGGTCTTGAGGAACATGATTATGGCTCATCTAAACACAAGGAGCACAGTAGCCCCTCAAAAAAATAAATAATTAAGTCTATTTTTGTACCTCACAAACCAAGCAATTGTAGGGAGAGATTTACAACTATTATTTTTGTATGTCTGCCCTTCTCCAGAGGAATTATCTGCAAAGGGTGACTAGGTGATGCTATCAGAAAAGACATAAACCAAAGAGAAGTATCAAAGGAAAGGGCAGGAAACCAGGGCATGCTGACAAAAAAAAACAAAAACAAAACAAAACAAAAAAAAAAAAAAAAAAAAAAAAAAAAAAAAAAAAAAAAAAACAGGAAGATGCAGAAAAAGAGATATTTCTGAGGAAAGCACCTACCTATGAAGTACTGAGACAGTGTAGGCTAATTCTCCTTTGCCACCTAGACTGGGGCAGGGAGCCTTGGCACAAGGTACCCATTTGACCTTGAGGCAGGCAATGCTGCATTTTGTAAACAAGCCTATATGATATAACCAAGTTCACCCTCATGCTGAATAAGCTTCTGCAGGTGTTTTCCAACAAAACATAGGGGAATTTGAGGGGCAAAACCAGGACTTAATGTTTTATTTTTTCTGTCAAAGCAAGAAGCTCAAACCTCCCTATCACCTTCTTTGGGCACTAGGAACATAATTGACTTCAACAGGAAAAAAAAGGCCACTTTTTGTAGTGCAACACCTATCAGCAAACTGATAATAAAATGGTAAATCTAGACTCTTGAGATGCTCTGGAAGGTAAGGGCCATCTCTTTGCTCTATACTTGTCTATTGTCCAGCTTGCTGGAGTCCTGGTCTACAATGTGCACATAAGGCCTATAGTAATAATAAGAGCAGTAGTCCATTGCTGGGTAACTGATACTGCTTTGTAGAGCAGCTGGGCCCTTAGGGTATAGCTAAGAAGAGGCAAACACACAAGAAATATCACTTCCTTCAGTTCCCTGGATTTCTCTTGGAGCTAAACCATCTAAATGCACTGATGTTCAGTTTTATTTAGCTTCTGAATTAAAAATGAAAACTCGCTTGGAATTCTGCTTCCCTTAAGTTAGTTGGCTGCAGTCCAGTTCTCAAGGCTTGTGCTTTTAGAGCTTGATTGAATCCCAGAGAAGTCACTGAAAACTGCTCCACTGATTTTAATGAGTCAAACCACTGCATGAGGAGTAAGCTATAATCTCTCAGGGCTTTTTTTTTTATTATTTCTTCTGTATGCTTTGAAGCACCAGCTGGTGTATCTCACAGACACTGGATGTAAATCACAGTGGGAAGAGGGGGCTGTGTGAGCACAACTGCTCCCTGTTGCATAACCTAGAAGATGCAGGTTAATTCAGGCAATGCTTTACAAGGTAGAGACTACAGCTCTTTTTATTCCCCAGTGTATCTGCCTCTGGAAATATTTACAAACCACCCAAAGATGCCTCTGTGCCCTGCAGAATATTTTCCTTTGGTTCCTTTGTGAGTGGGAAAATAAGAACATCCTAACCTCTGGGCGTAATTTATGGCAGAAATAAATAGTAGGATGATAGAACAGCTCTAAACTAAATTACTGAAAATATTCACCTGCCATCTCTCCAGAGAAAGCAGGCAGGTGGGTGAGCCAGGATCAAGTCAGACTAAAAGCCTTAGAGGAATAGAGTAGTTTCTTCTAGTCATAAAGGAACAAAAAGTGTTTGCAGCACCTGCAGGCTGTTTCCTCTCTTGAAGGAAGCTGGGAGGTTGAACAAAATATTATAGTGACAATGGAACAGTCTGGTCAAATTTGCACTTGGGCAAGATAAATTAAAGGACATATAATATTCAACATTGCAAATTCCTACATTACCTGCCATCAAGAAGCATATGTACTTGCTGAGTCATTGTGTCTGACACTGCAAAAGGAATGGGGTACATGGAAGACATGGGAAAGGCAGGATGGATCTCTTACATGTCAGTAGGACTCCAGAGAATCAGCTCAGCAAATCTTGCTGCTTAATGTGCAAATTAAGGGTCTGGCTACTAAAACATAGTTTAAAATCTGAGGAGGATGAGTTACTCCAAATACTCTGTGAGCATATGTACAAGGGAAATAATGTAATGCACAAACAGGCTGTGTCTTTCTCAAAAGGGACCTTTCTTAAAGGGCTCTCTGAGGCTACGTGGGAGTTGTAAAAGGATGTATGTCATCTGCTTCTGCACTAGTGTACTTCCACAGCTGTATCAGGGCCCTGAAGACACGTAAAGCACAGTGTTCTAACAACACAAAGGATCCTGTATCCTAAAAAAGTGACAAAAACAACTGCTGGCTGCACAGATGAAAGGTACCAGTGCAGCTGTTCTGCAGTGCACACCATAATGCTGACCCAAGGCCTTGAAACAAAGATCATGCAGCAAACCCAGGAGGGTCTAGCACAGAGCTGTCTGACTGGCAATCTGTGGGCTGTGATCAGGCCATGACATTTGCCTTTGAATACCATCTTGGCAACAGAATAGCTAGGAAAAGCTGATTAAGGAATCTCTTGAAGGCCGTTTTTAGTTCATTCCTGCCAACTCGAGCCACAGGCTCTTCAATTGCCTTTGTGTCCAGCTGTGAGGGGGAGGATAGTCTGGAAAGCTGCTTCTCACTGTACCTGCAGATCATCACAGCATCTACAAGGCATCTGAGAGAAGACAATGCTGGCTTTGGGTCCTTTAGCACTGGAAAAACTGGATAACTTGGCAGCAACCTGTTTTCTAGGGAA
The DNA here is from genome assembly GCA_024734555.1 of Trochalopteron elliotii. Classification (NCBI taxonomy): domain Eukaryota; kingdom Metazoa; phylum Chordata; class Aves; order Passeriformes; family Leiothrichidae; genus Trochalopteron; species Trochalopteron elliotii. The sequence continues at coordinate 1,575,882 of JANPWX010000317.1, forward strand.
AACACAGCAAATAAAGAGTGCATAAGATGATCATCTGCTTTTAGAAGAGCAGCCAGTGGGCATGAGAGACTTAGGCCCTGGTCTTTGTAAGGATAAAAAATCTTTGCTAAAACTGACATAGATTGGGACAATTCTTGAGAGGGTCATTGCAGCTCTCAGATCTCCTTCAAATCCACAAAGTGACAGTGGCTTTATTCCCTTTACCTCAGCCCCAAGAGTGACTTGTGACCTGGAGCACTCAGCATGCTCAGCTGAAAATCTGTTCTTGTGCCCAAACAAGCAGTTGTCCTACATTACACCCAAAATGTGAACAGAGCCTGAAGTCTCTGACTTGACCTTAGAACACTCTCAACCTGAGAAGCTGGGCCAACGCTCATCAGTACTGTAACTTGAATTCTAAGCTCTCATGCTGCTGAGATGCATTGTTGTATGATTAATGGATGACATTAAAATAGAGAGACTCTTCAGCCAGCAGTCAAACCTCAAGAGAAATACCAGACAGTCAGCCACAGTCAAGGGAGCTGAACAACAACAACAACAAAAAAAAGCTTGTGGTTTAAGAAAACTGACTTTCAGTCTCTCCAAGATTGCTCCATTCTAAATTGTTAATACCCACTGATCCACTTTAAGAAAGTTGGTAGGGCCACCTCATGCCTGTGAAGCTCCCCAGGCAGGAGGAATGGTGTGAGTCCCAGCAAGGACAGGGCATGACAGAGGAGTCAGTCAACACTGGTGCTACCATGACAGCTGTTCCTAGTGGGAAAGCAAAGTCTGGATATTCTGCCGATGCTACCTCAGGTTCTTTTAGATGTAACTGGTGACACAGAGAAGTTGATATGAAGAAGAGGAAGGCAGCATGCAGCTAGTAATAACTTCAGCTATGTCAGTGCACCTGCTCCACTGGTGATGGGAATCCTACATATGCAAGGATTTGCACTAAGTGGGCCAAGCAAAGTTAACTTCTAGTTGTAGTCAAAATGAGCTAACTTCAGTTAGCTCATCTGAAGCAAATGTTGGTGATGATGTAGGGGTTTATAGTGCTGATAACTGTGGCAGTCTCAGGGCACCCGAGGAACGAGGCAGACGCAGCAGCTCAAGGGGAAGCTTCTACAACTTTATTCTAAAAATCTGACTCCATATATACATTTTTACAAAAGGCCAGAGATTGGCTACACAGGTTGCCACTTCTTGACCTGGATGGTGAACATCACCGTCCATCACATTTCTCCTTCCAGAGGATAAGAATGTAAACAATAGATAAATGCTAAAAATACATATTATTTTTGTGAAGCTGTGTGAGAAACTCCAGTTCAAGAGTATCGACAACAAAAAAGCTTTTGCATCAGGGCGACAGATAACCTTATCACTGCCTACAGGTGCTTGAGTAAAGACTATACCTTGAATACAGACAGGGAGTTCTACATATGCTTGTTTGGCACAGCACAGAACAGAGTGAAATTTGTGCTTATTAAGCACTTAAAATGTCAGTTACTTGTGAATTTGGACCATCTCTTATGGGTTATCATTTGATAATTTCTCATGGTACACAAGAGGCCAGCTGTTTACACCAGTGAGAGAATCCTGCTGAACCAGGGAGGATGTGACAGACAGAGCCAAAGGAGTGGACAAAATGCAGCTTAGAGTCCTGGGAACCTGGAGAAAAGCAGGCAGCAGGTAACAGAGGTGTATGAGGAGAGTGCACCCTTAAGCAGGCAGGATTGCAGGTGCCTCCATCCCTGCACTGCCACATGGATGGTTTTAAAGCAGAGCTGGTTACCATAGCAACAGCACCTACCAGAGCTGCCAGCCATCAGGATGCAGCTCCCAAGGAAGGTAAAGAACCAGGCTGACCTACCTCCACACTAACCCCACCGGCAGCACAAAGCCCTGTCCCAGGCCAGCTGTGCAGCTCCCAGGCCAGACTTTTCCCTCTAAGGAGGAAGGCCAAGAGCTTTTCACTCAAGCTCCCAGTGAAAGCTGAATCAGCTGAACAGCAGCTCCTGACTTGCAGCAATGCTCAATCGATTTTTGCATTCCCAGGAAATTAAGATACTGAGCTAAATTTTGTGGTGTTGAGGGACAGGTCAGAGGACAGAAGAACATGCAAAAGAATTCTCAGCAGAAAAGAATAGAGAGATACCCCTTTTCTGACATATTTCCAGACAAGTGCTTTTCTTTCCCCTTGCACCTCTCTTTCCATCTTGCTTTTAACTACTACTGCTGCTTCTTTGCTGTTGCTTTTTGTTCATATCCTCCCTTCCAGTGCTCCAGCAAAATCTTCTGTTTTGTAGGCATGGTGCCAATTAAAACTGATGTTTACCAGCTCTGGTAGGGTTCCTTTTCTTACTTACACAGTTCACACTTTCTCCCAGAGAGAAAGAAGTCATGGAGGAGGGAGGCTGCCATTAGCAGGATTAAATGTCAGACACCTGAGAAAACTGACACTGAAGAATTGATGGAGGCAGTTCTTCATGAACAGGTGGCTACATCATAAAAGCTCTTACACTCAATACTACCCAGCTTCAGGCTGGCAGCCTTGGTAGAAGGGCCAGTGGCCAAATGGGTCAGAGACCTCTCATGCCAGGCAGGCTTCTTCTAGGTCTGGACTGGACTGGACTGCAATGACTGAGCCTGCACTCTCACCAATGCCTGCTTCTGCTCCTTCTCTGTTGTCTTACCTGGACTGTGAATCTCACATCTTTCAGCAGGATAGAATTCATCTTACACTGAACACCAGGGATAAAAAATACAGGGAAATTGTTAGGCTCTGATAAACAAACATTTTCAGGAACAATTTCATCTTACTGACTGGAAATTTGTGACAGTTCTGAGCTCAGGCAAATCAAGCAAACTGCTCATTCTGATACTGTGAGAGAAAGCAGCAGCAGCCAGAGAAATGGAGAGATCGACAGTTAATTGGAAATGTTACATCTGCTGTTTATGCAAAAGGCATAAATATTTATATCCTGAAGGCTGACTTTTGGGTTTGCTCCTCAGCAGGAAGATATTTACATTTTGAATAAAGACTTTTTTCTTTCTCCTTCTCAGTAAACGTGAGCAGTTTATTATTCCTTTAAACAGAAATCTGTCGCCAAGTCCTCCAGTCCTGTTAGTCACATGCATGCAGATTCCCTTGGCTTCAACAGAAATTACAGGTGTGTGCAGATTGTGGCATCCATCTCCCTCTTTATTATAGACAGAAAGAGAGTAGTGGGACTGAAATGAAGGGGCAGGAACTGAGATCACAAAATGAAAAGGCAGAAAATGCAGTGACAGTTCAAAGGCACCTGAGATAATAAACTGCTTTTCTAAATCTGGTTTTGGTAGGAAAATAATCAAAGTTTGCACCTTGAAAGATTTTATAACATTAGCTGTATAGAGCAAGGAAAAAAATACTTGAAAAATTTAAGTACAACACTACATTAGATTAAGCTGCCTTCACCACAGTGTGATGAGTGAACCAGCTAACCAAAAGTATTTACATTTGCACTGATTCTAGAAAAGCCAGGGAAATATGCTGAACTACAGCAATATTAAGAAAACCAACCAAAAGTCTGTTACCCTGTGAACCATTTTGTGCCCTATCTGGCCTCCATATCTCTTGTTTCTCTTTGCTTTTCCTTGTCCTATGCATACTGAGCCAAGCTTCATCTCCTTCCCTGTCCTCTCCCTTACTGCTGTGCAAACTGCACTGCCCTCAGCTTGCTCACCCTGCTATCCTGTGGTTTCCCATCCTGCTCCACTCTGGATCCTCATCTCTGCCTGCTTCCATCCTTGTTCTCTATCTCAAACTTCACCCGCTGTCCTACTCACCTCTCACTGCATTTTATTTTACCACATGTGGCTCCAGCCTCTACCCTCATCCCTATCATTTCCCAATGTGAGACTCTCCTCCCTCACCTTTCCCCATTACTTGATCTATTCTTGTCATCTTCTCTCTCCATCTGCTCTCTTCTCTTTGCTCAGTCCCAGTGTCAGCTCTTGTGTCTGCCCCTGTTACATTCTCAGAAGACCTCAAACCCACACATCTCTGTGTGGATGCTGGAGTTGTTTGCCTTAGTCTCTTCTACAGCATCATTCATTTCCCATTCTAATCATTCCCTGTGATTAGCTGTAACATTAAAGCTAAAAAAGAGTTACAGATAAACAGTAACAAAACACTCTGATGAGATGTAGGATGATGTGGATTATTCTCTTTAGTACTTATCAAATACACTGGTCCACCCCTGAAGGCTGGAGCACACATTGCAGTGCTGCCAGGCATCCAGCCATTGCTTGAGGATCCCAGACTTAGACCTTGGACATATCCGTGCATCTTGCCCCCTATTTAATGATGAAAACTATGCCTCTTTCATGGACTTGAGATTCTCCAAAAATATGATGTCATTATTTGAAAGCATTTGTATGAAACATGGTTAGGTTTATAGAAGGAGAGCCTGCTGTGAGCAAGAGGGATACTTGACAGGAGTACTGATTTGTGCCTCTGTGGCACAGAGCTACCAAAAAAAAAGCAGAGCATTCACATTCCCAAAGGTTCAGCAGACCAGGCCAAAGGTATGGTGCAATTTGCTTTCACCTCCTTTCTAGCAATCACTGGATCATTTTCAATGACTTGTCTCTTGCCTCTCCCAAAAAAAAAAAAAAAAAAAAAAAAAAAAAAAAAAAGAAAGAGAAAAAAAGTGCATCAAGATCATAAGAGGATATTGGCATTCTCCTCTGGTTTGCCCCTTGTTTCTCAGATCCTAGAATCTCACAGCAAGATTTTATTTTAGTTTAAGGGAATTTTTTTGTGTGTTTTAAAATGCTTTGTCCTCTGGGACTATTTTTTCTGGCTCACATCGTTTCTGTTTCCATGGCAACTACAGCTGGCTCAGATGTGCAGTTGCCATGGCAACTGTCTGGTCCTCCTTTCAAACGACGCATTGAAACAGGAATGATATTTGCATCCCCAATGCTGTATAGAACAAATCTCTTTCACCACACATGGGGAAGACATAAGACAACTGTATAAAATCAGCACAAAATCCAATTTAAATCCTCTCACAGAAGGTTTTAGACAGCTGGTGATATGAGAGAATTGCAAAGAAATTGGGCTTTTCCATTGAAGGGCTTAGGGGGGGGCTGGCACTTGACTGGCATTTTCAAAGTCTGTTCTGGGCAAAGCAGTATGCTTGGAAATACCCACATGGGAAGAACACAAGATATTCCAGGAACAGCTAATTCATATAAAAGCTACCACATCTTACATTCTGTAATATCTCAAGATAAATTATTATGTGTTAAGAAATGCATGGTAAAATATACCTCAGTATTTCATCCTAAAGAACAGATCAAAGCTTGCATTACTCATGATTGTATCTTGGATATGACTACTGTTAGGATGCCTGGGACCCTCTTAGGTATGTACTGTTACAGATTTGCAGAATAATAACACATATCCCATATAATAACTCATGTCCCCCTCTCTGCATGTGTAGCCCCCCAGACATCAGGTGGGAGGTGCCCTGCAAATGCATGGCGACACCACAAGGCACCCTAACTGCCTGCTCATCACACGACATAGTACCACAGGTGCATTTCTCTTCTGTGACATTAGGCAAAAAGGTGACAATGATAGAATTTATTCTGTGGCATATGTAAGGGCTTTGTCTTTAACTTCCTAATGTCATCTACATGTGCCTGCATTCACTCTGTTGTTTGTCTTCTTTGTTTTTCTTTTTTTCTATCTTGTTGCTACTGTTAGGACAAATTGGGAAGAAAGGCATAGGCAGGTCTCTGTGCAAGGCTCTGCTGGTTCTGTCCTCTTCACTTGTCTTCTGTAGCTTCCCTAAGGATTTTGATGTTCGTAACAGGTTAACAAAAGACAACAGCTGTGCAATAGAGTACTGTGGGGAAAATGAGTGTATTTCCTTGGGGAAGCAAGGAGTTGGCACCTTTCTTTTACACTATCAGCAGCTGTCCCTGTGCTGTCTTGGGCTTTGTCATGCTGCTGGGCTGAACATGATTCTCCTTGGAGGGGTGCAGTTGAATCTGAATGTTTTGCTTTCCAGATGGGCACTGTCCCAGCTGCCTTGCTTGCAATAGTCACAGTCCAAAAGACCAAATTCCTGAATTAGTGCATGGCTTTGAGGTGAGGTAACTTTGGTATCTTTCCCATCAGCCAAAGCAATTTAAAAACAGTGCTGTTAGTAGAAAGGAGAAGGAAAGAGCAGGAATAATTAAAGAGCAAAAATTACCACAGGGTCCACAGGGTCCAGGCCTAGCTTTTCTTAGAGCACAGGGCTTATACAGTACACCTTATTTTAAAACAATTTTGCCCTATAATGTTTCATCAACTTCTGCTGTTATCTCCAGAACTTACTTGGTCCCATTAAAAAACAGAACATTGTACACAGTCGTGAACAAATTTATTCTACTGTCTAATGTCATAGGAAAATCATTATCCTTACTGGATAAACAAGACACTTAAGAGCCAAGAGACTTGCCTAAATCAGGTGGTCTATGAGAGCACAGGGACTGGAACTCAGGAGGGCCTCTACTTAGGCATTACATCCCTTCAGTGAAAGCATGGTTCCTTATCACTTCCTTTGTGCCCAGAGCTTTTAAGCAGTAGCACCTCTGCCATCCAAATACAGTAAAAGCCTTCATGTGTAAATAATGGGTCAAAATAAATTTCTGAATAAGGTGCTAAATTCTGCATGGCTTTCCTTCCTCATTTTGGGGATTTTCAGCAAAACTAACCTTTCATTCAAAAGTGAAGGAATCAATATGTTTTTCCATCATTTATGTTGGAAGGGGCACCATAATACAACACTCATTCAATTACAGAAGATGGAATCAATACATTTCACCTCCATTTATGTGGTTAAGGTCTAAGTCAGCATAGCCCACCCTGTATTTATGGGGGTGGCCTTAATACAGCTCACTTTCATTTAATGGGGAGGAACTAATATGTCTTGCTTTCACTTCCAGGGGGTGGGAAGAAAAGAATCAATAAATCCACCATCATTTATTGGGAGGGATCTATAGATCTCACCTTGATTTACCAGGGAGATCAATATCTCAACCTTCATTAAAGGGGGTGGTGTTTTGGACTAAATAAGGTTCATCTGCTTTTAGAGCAAATTGGCAGAATATATCTCTCCATGTATGGGGACATGATTCAGTATGGCCTTCATACATATATATATATAAGACTTGGACACCATATGATTCACCAGCTAACACAGGGATACTGCATTTCAGCTCAACAATAGGACTGGGATGACAAGGGCAGGCTCAATACAGTGGGAGTGTGGACTCTGCACAGTAGAGCTTCTGACTTAGAAATCTGTTTATGCTTTCCCATTTATGAAAGGCCAAGATTCAATTTGTATTAGAGTGTGTGGAAGCCCCTGCATTCAGTGTAATATATCTTCCTCTACAGAGGACAGTCTAAACGCAGTTCTTTATTTATGCAGAGGTAGATTTGGTGGGCTCCCTCATTTACAAAAGCTGGATTCACTGTTCCTTATCATGCTTAATAGGGAGCTAATATAAACTGTACATTAATTGTAAGAGGAGAGAAAGGGATATGATGTATTCCAGGATGACAACATTGTGGCAGCCTATCTGAATGTTTGAGAAGGAAGTGCTTCTTTACAGCTCCTCAGAGCACAGTGAAGCAAGATTAAGTGGGTATATTTCTATGAAGAAAAGGGAAGATGCACAAGAACCCAACCTACTTTTACATCAGACCTGTTACTGGCATGATTTTTCTCTGCTGCATCGCACAGTCTGCAGAAAAAGCTGATGTCACTGCATTTTAGAGCTGCTACTTCAGACTGCTTCAGGTTTCTTGTCTTTGTCTCCAAAAGACACTAATCACCACCCTTCATATCATCCTCCCTCGAAACAGCTCAAAGCACAGCTGAAAAGAGTGTGACTTGTCCTCTAATCACCTATTAAGCATCTAACACCACAGGACTCTTGTGGACACCACAGCAGGGAGCCTTTCAAATTTAGGCTACTGATTTGATAGGAGCTCACATTACCAGTGAGTGACCAGAAATAAATGCTAGTTGATGCACCTAGGGGGCTTGCATGATATGAGTTAGGGGGCATCAGTACAATTCCCAGAGGAGATATGTCAGAACAACTTGGGAAAAAATATCAACCCAAGTGCCCACCTTGTTGGGTTTCTCAGTGGGAAGCCTGTGGACTGAAAGGACCCCAGAGATTGAACTGCCCTGTCACTTTTCATTATGTGCAATAGCTGCACAGCATACAAGCACCTGCAGCTCTCATTTCAAGGTGAAAAGATAAAAAGCAAATAGACAGCACTCCAATATTACCATAAAAATACAGTGTCTTGAAAACATGGCAATCCCTGCTGACCTCTCCTTTTTCCCAGGCAAAAAGAGGAAATGGGCAAGCATGAGGTAAGGAACCAAAAGCAGATTGGTTTTGACTCAAGCTAGCTGCTTCTTTTAGCTAGTGAAAGGGTGCAGCAGATTTCTAGGAGGCAGATGGGATGTGCCTTTTCTATCCCTGAAGTAGCAGGAATGCTTATTTTCATCACTGCATTGCATCAGCATCCCTGCTTCTCCATCCTGGCTGCTTGTAGTGCTGTACTTATGACTGTGTATGTCTCTGTGCAAAAGGACTTTTCACAGTCTGCCTTTTTATATGGGTTAACCAGGAAGACAGACAGAATGTCAGAATGCCTATTTGCCCATAGTATTTCTATTACAAACAGGATAAATCCACAGTGTGTCCTCTTCCAAGGCTCTCATGCTCCCTTATTCTCTTGTCCTCAAAGACACTACTACTTCCCTTTTTTTGTTTCTTTTCAATCCAAAATATAACACCAGTGTTTCTGAATCTCCCCTGCTTTATGCCCTAATGTCCTGGCTTTGCCTCCTGCCTTCCTTCTGTTTCTCTCTGGGGTCTTTAACACTCCCTTCCTTAGACCTCCAGGTAAGCTTCTCAATATTGCTAAAAAATATGAACATCCTCCAGTCACTTCTATAAACCTACATAATGTTTTATTATATCTCTTCCTCGTCTAATACAATGGTAAATTAGAGAGTGAGAGAGTTATTCAGTATGCCACCCTTTTTTCTTAAATCTTTCTGAGAAATCTTCAGCAGCTATGGAGTGTGAGTTCTGACGCTACTGAATTCTTAAGGCACACAATACAAGCAGAGTCTCCCATGACTACTCAGATGAACTCCTGGAATGTGATTTGGAAAAGGACCAGCCATGTGGAGAGGATCCAACAGGCTACCTCAGAAATTATTGCAAATTCCATCCAGAACTGGAATAAAGCAAGGGAAGGAATAAGAATATCCTCCTTAGGGCAGAAGTGTGCCTCAGTTACAGAATATAAGAGACCACATGGTATGATGATGGGCTTGTTAGAAGAATCTGAATTAATATCCAGCTCTTACATGGTTCTTTTTGTTAGAAGAATTCAAAGTGCTTCACCAGTGGCACAAAAATTATGATATTTAGCCAAAAGCAGCCAGTGGCAGGACCACAAATGGAAACCAGCTGTCCCAAGCATCCTGGGAGAGTGTGCTAGTTCCTAGCCATACTTTCTCCCATAAAAGGAATAAGAAATGAGTTCAGCTTCTTGCACGCACCAACTGTAAATAAGCAGAAGGACATATGTGAATTCTTTCAGGGGTCACCTTCATAAAAATACCTGTTCTCTGTAATTCTACAAATGCTTCTCCCAGGAGAAGACTGCATGACAGAGGTACTCTGCAGTTGTTCTCCCCTATATTTCTGCCTTTGTCTCCCATAGGAGCCAGTGCAGCTTGGGGACAACTTAGAGCAAGCCTAACCTGCAGAGAAGTCATTGCAGTTCCAACTGAAAGCAACACCAACTCCTCTTTGTCTTGGTATGAGCAGATGAGCAAATTCAGTGCAGTGATTGAGAAGTGGTATTTTGTGATGCACAATGTATTTTAACACCTTTTCATCATGAGATGACCATGCAGGCTTTTTGCACTCCTTCGTATCTGTTTGATTGTGCTTTCAATAGCTGTAAACAAGGACACAATAACAGTCTTCCGTCTGCATGGAGTCTTGTTCTGCATTATTCATACATTGCCTTCCTATTTCACACACTTATGTCAGTCCTCACTCAAGCAAAATTCATGCTAAATGATTCACGCTCTCTCTCTCTGTGTCTTTCTCTTTTTCTCTGTCTTTGAAATGGGAATGAGAAAAAAAAATTGTAAACCCACCCCCCCACCCCCCCCGTGATTATACTTCTCTCTCCCTTTTTCCTTCTTCCCTCCTCAGCCAGACCCCAATTCCCAGTGACATCTATAACTGGTCTCTTGATTTTAGTGTGTCTCATGCGAAGGAAATAGAGCAGAGGAGCCATCATTGTTAAAAGGTCTTATCAGCATTGTCCTGCTATGCACTGATTAATTCTAATATCTGAGATTAAAGAAAGAAGCCCCCCCCATCTACAGATCCTTATCATCGTTGCTGCTGCTGGAGATCGATCTTCTCTTTCTCCTTTCCCTGCCCTGTCCTCAGGACATTTGCCCGGAGAAGCTTCCACACCTATCTTAGGAGCATACTAGCTGCTCCAGGGCACTTGCTGGGTGCTATGCAGTTCTGTTTTGCCACTTTCATTACTTGATATTCATATGGGATTAATAAAGGGCCAGCAAGAAGGCACAGGTTGTGGCATTTTGTATACAGGGATGAATTCCAGCTTTGTGGTTAGTCTTTTTCCACGTGCATATATGATGCAGCTGAATGACTTAACCTGCAGTTGCCTGACTGTAACTCTCCAACACTACATCAAGAGATGACTGAGGTGCTGCTGATGGGTTGAAGAAAGCAACCAAGGATGCTGGAGCTGGTTTTCACAGTTCACCCCACAGGGAAGGTATCAAAGCCAGAATGATTTTAGATTACCATACATGCCAGTGTCCAAGACTGCATTTTTCTATCTTAATATGGCTAAAGGGCTGCAATCATTCCCCTCAGAGCAGAAATCCCGACTGTCATCCATGATTTACGTCATGCTCAATGCGCTCTAAGGCACTGCATCAGGGGATGTACTCTCAGTGCACTAAGAAACTGAAACTACTGTTGAATGCAGATGACTGCCAGCTGAATAGACTTTCTCACTGGGAATTACCAGTGCTTGCCAAACTGCAGTGGGTGGCCATTGCTTTTCTTGGGGAATGTGAAAGGTTCCTTTGGTTAGTTAGAGCCCTGAGTACGACCAGTGTAACTGAGAGATACCTACCTCCCACTGAGATCATGCAGTGCCATTGTCAGCAGAGACTCTTCAGCTGATGCCCTGCCTGTAGTGACAAACAGGCTGAGTACTTCTGGCAGGGCAAACCACATAAAAGAGACTTAGTTTAAGGGTTTTTTTCCTCCTTATGGTCCTAAAATATATTTGAATTTTACATTTCATCTGTGGTGTTTTAATGTCTGCTACGATAGCCACCTACTTTACTGGAACCTGTGAAACATGAACTTTCCTTCTAGAATCAACCAGTTAAGTCCAATTGTACTGTTACCTTTTCTCTGAAACTGGCCCATGTCAGAGGATTATGGGGAAGGTGGAGTACAAGAATTATTGCAGTAATATCATAGTGTTCAATTACAGACTTTTGCTTCATGGAGACTTTGTAATGTTGCTGAGAAATTATCCTTTGTAAGGATTTGTCCTTCTTATCTAGAAATTAAACAGGTGTGGCTTCTTGCATTGAGAAAATTAGGGACTTACTTGAATGAGGTTTTTTTCCTGATATTGATAGTAAATGCTCTTTCATCTTTCTTGTATTCTTCCTGGTTAAAGGCTTTTGAAACAACATGAACATTTTTTGTGGTCTTTACAGTTTAGATGCCTGTAAGCACATCATGGTACTTTTCCACATTAACAGATTTTTCTAGCAACATCAGCCAAAGGAAGCTGTCTGCTGCCAAGGAAGCTCTGCAATTGCGAAAGTGTGAAGAAAGACACACCAAGAGGAATGGGAATTCTTTTATCTCTTCACACACCAAGACTAAGGGAAATTGTTTTATCCCCTCCAAACCCTGCCCCATTCTGTGCAACCTCATTTTCAGAGCAATGACTATCCTGACATCTGGGTATGCTCAGTTGGGTTTGCTCTTGCTGGACTATATCAATCAGACCTAGCCTCTATTGCTAATGATGCAACTTCTGAGTGGCTTCTTGGCTCAGTTCAGGGGTGGGATCCTCTTTTTTTGGGTTAGGACCAGCTTCATCCTGGCTTCCAACAATGGGTGGAATAGTTTCCTTGCCCTGCCTTTCTCTGCAATCCCTTCATCTGACTGTTTCTTTGGGGTGAAGAGAGAATGCTGACATTTGTGATGCTTTGTTTCCCACCCCGCCTTTTTTTTGCATCCAGAAGTCCTCCAGAGACCCAAATCCATCTTCCACACTGTGAAGCAATGCTGGGGAAAGGGAGGGGAGGGATTGCAGACTGATTTCCAGGGGACTCCACTGCTCAGCAGAAGGACTGTATCCTTCTTCCTGCTTCCCCTGCCTGAGACAAGAACACACAGCTGGGACTTTGGAAAAGTAAGAAGAAGCTACTGTAAAGAGTGGGCTACATGGGAGCAGCAGGGGAAATGGTGCAGGGGGGAGCCATGTTATTTTGAGCAAGTTATTTCTGCCCTGGCATCTTCATGACACTGGACCCGGCTGCAGTAGCCAACTGAGCCACCCAGCTGCTCCCTTCCAGGTCCCCACAAAGAGATGGGAAAGGGAGAAACTTTTTCATTCTCCCATTGGTTGGGCATGGGGAAAGGGCTTGCCCTGCCTTTTGCAGGAGTCATTCCCCAGCTCCTGAGCCAAGAGAAGTATAGTACACTATAATCCTGCCTCCTGCCTATATTGTTTGGAAAACTCAAACCCTGCACCATGATGGATGGGCAGACGAAACAACACAGACAGGCAGAAGATGCTGTGAGACATCAGAGTGGCCCATGCTGAGGTCCTCCACAGACAAGTACCTCAGGAGTTAAAACCTCCTTTATTGCATTGCTTTCTACCTCACCGGGTGCAGGTGAGTCTTAGATCCTGCACACCTGCTTTGACCAAGGTCCTAGGATTTGGGCCCAGCTTCAGACCTCATGTGATGCTTTACAAACCAGGAGCAAGGGTGGGCTGCCAACAGCTCTGCAAAGTACAGGAAAAGCCTCTCCACAATGACTGTCTCATTCTCTCCCTAAAAGTAAAGACCTGACTTTCTCCAGAACCCAGCACCTTCTTGCTTGTCAACTGTTCATTTTTCACTGGCAAGTCCCATCTAATGGCAAGGTAAAAAGAATGTCCTTTAAGTAGAGCTGCCTACATGTTTTCACTTCTTTGGAATGTGGGTCTGGTCTTGATATTTAGGGACTCTGCAAGGGATGAGGAAGCCCATAGCCCTTTGGCGACAGATCCTTCAGGCTTCCAAACTGAGGGAGGTAAAATTGCTCTTCGTTCCTCTTTTGTCTTTCTCTCAGTCATACTCAAACAGTGCATACTGTCCTTCACCTCAATTAGTCCCCTTTGTTTACCACAAGTCCATTTTATCTCCGTATCTCTCTTCCTACTCTTCCTTTACTTCGTCCTCCTCTTCCCGCCTTCATATAGTTTTTCAGATCTGAACCCCATCATCCTGTCTGCCTGTGCTGGCAAGACTGCTTAATAAGCAGAGCTAGGCTAGGAGGGGCTCCTACCCATGGCTCAGGCATTTCCTGACCTTTCAAGTGCCTCTCTCGGAGGAGTACCTCCGTTGCCTGCCCTTTGACTTTTTCCAGTGCTTTTTAACCTGTGACTGAGTAGCTCACGAAGTGCCGTTTGCCAAGAGGAGAGAAATGAACGGGGGGGAGGAAGGGGAGGGGCAGGGGGCTTGGAAAGAACATTAAGGAGCTAAAAATAACCATGGGTCAACTCTGAATGAGCCTGAGGCACTTCTCCTCCCCCTGCCCCCAGCTGATGTCGCAGTCAAAAAGAGGACAAGCAGCCACGCAGTATTCTGACTGTCTTCGGAAGCGGCTCCTCTCCCTTCCCTCAGGGCATGCCTGCTGCCAGGACGGTGATTGCTACACTGCTATAGAAAACAAAACAAATTAAAAGGATTCTGCCCCAAAATAACCCCTCTGCCTCCTGGCACCACGTCAGCCGCAGAAAATTTCGTGAACCACAGATGTTAGGCAGGAAAAGACCTATTAGTTCCCATCGACTCTCCAACCAGGAGGTGGGAGAAGGAGAAGTTAGTGCCAGATTATCATCTCCAGACTATTTCAGTCAAGTATATCAGATAGGAAATTCTCTTTAGAGGCAACAGACAGAGACACAGCTCTCCACAGCATCCACTTTGAACACAGTGTCTCCCCTTCAAGTATCCATCCAGGTCTAATTCAGAATGGCACATGGGGATGAAGCAAAGAAGTTTATAAAGCACCATGGCATAACATCTGGTGTTTGGTAAGATCTAACTAAGAACTAAAAAGAAAGTTTTGATAGTCCTAACCCACGACTTGTATGAGGAAGTTTCACCAGCTTGCATGAGAATTAAGGAGTAAGAAACACAAAGCAGAGGCAAGGGTTTCTAATGTGTCTGGGGAAAGTAATTTAAACACACTACACATGGTATTTTAAAAACCTGCATATAAGTATAAAGATAGCAGAGGCCAGCAGAGGTAAGAAATGGCTGTGCAACAATCCAGCCTTTAACTCTAAATTTCCCTTCTTTCAGAACCCTGCCTATTCAGTATACCAGGCATCTTAAAGTATTCAGCAAATGAGGACATCAGCAGCATTCCTTCCAGTCTAGTGGATTGAACCAAACTCAGATTTCAACATCTAGTTTCCCTCTCCAGTCTTCTTACAGCCTGAGCTTTATGCACAAGGGATTTAGAACTACTAGAAGGCTTGATGTTTTTTCAAATGCAGGTGCTACTAAAGACAGTGATGCACACCTTGCCAGCAGATTTCACAGCTGGAAGCTGACAGATGAGAAGTATCAGTATGCAGGTATAATTAATTGTGATCCAGATTCCATAGGAGAGTGCTTTGTGATTTCTTATGCTTTTCTCAGCTTCATCAGTGCTCCTGTGACCTTTCTACTGTCACTCATACACTTGCCCATTCTTCCGATCTTCTACACCATCTTCTTGTTTGTCCCTGCCATCCAACTTCTGCTCCTCTCATACTCTGAAACTTGAGAGACAGAGCTTAAGGCAGGAGCCAAATGATACTAGCCAGGTATGGAGGATGCAGGCAATCCTGCAGTGATGAGAAGCATGACCACAGAGATTTGCCATGTACAGTGCTACATGCTGGGATTAACTTCAAAGTCTGGGGAGCTTTGCTTCTCTAACTATTTACAGTATAAAACAAAAATAAATGAGCAGCTCTGCAGTGGAGTAGCTCTGCAGTGGAGAGGGGAAGTGGGTAAGATCCTCACAAATTTTGTGAATTTCCCTCCCTTTGACAATAAAATGAGAAAGAATAAAATTGGCTACAGAACTGGCTACTTCCCATTTGTCATCAGCCTGCTAAGAACTTTACAGTCCAAGGAAAACATGAAGTTCAGCCAAGCTGAGGCCTCACAGCTCTCATGAGGACATTCTCACTGTGTTCCCTGAACTCTTCTCTAATGGCCCTGCTGACACCTGTGCACATTCACTGGTATGACATAAAGGTGGGGGAAACCGAACCAAATACATCCAGGGACTTGCAAACACAACACCCAGCTGGTTACCTCTTCAGGTAGCACTAGCTCATGCAGAGCACAAAAAAAAAGGATAAAACAGCCCAAGAGTCCTGGTGAGGGAAATGGTAAACTGTTACAGTGAACAGGTTTGAAGGACTTAAGAGAAGGATGTGGAGGCTCTCATCACAGAGCCCAGGAACAACTCATCTAACATTTGCCATCAATATTATCCTGTGGGGAATTAAGGGGATGAATGGAATGATCTAATCCTACCCTTCCTATCCTGTAACCAACCTAACTAATCTCAGACATTGGTTTAAAAGGTAGTCTGCAGGATGCTCCTACAAGATGCTTCCTGAATTCATTTTCTCTTGTGTCTTAAAAGTAGCCTTCTAGCTTTAAGAAGGTACTGCTTAACATGGCTAGGGAAGTGCAGAGCTGAAGCTGAGTCTCTTAGAAAACCCCTACTAAGCAGCACCTTTATTTTAAATTCCCAGCATCTGACACCTGACACTAGAAGGCTGCCATTCTCCTCTAATCCCAGAACACAAACCAGACCAGCCTTTTCCCACTGCCAGCTGCCTTAAGATACCATCATTGCCTTTTTTCAGAAAGGCAACCTGGACTGTATCAATGAGTGGGTCTGGTGTCCAGCAGAAAAGTGTGACTCATTCTTTCTTTGTCACGGTCACAAAAGCCACAATAGGACATGTTGCCCCTGATGGCAGGAGACAGGAGAGAATGACCCAGAAGGTCATCCTAGAAAACCCTTTCTTCCAGTCCTATGTTGTTTGCCCAGCGAAACTGAGAGAGAAATAACGCTTTCAATGTTGAAAGAGAGGATCAAGAGACTTTAATTTGTCCCTGTCTTGCCACTGACTGTGAAGGGTTTAATGTATCCCTTCTATTACTTTACCTGTAAAGCATGGGCACTAAAACACACTAAACACAAGAAAAGGGTAGAATTCAATGAATGGATAATTGTGTATCTTGGGAACAAAGTGTGCATTTCCAATTAACTGAAAATATCATTCTCTATTGCCACCAGCCTTTGTAAAGCACCTTCATTGCTCAGAAAGAAACATAATACACAGTTAGCAGTACACATTATTAAATTAGTCATTCACCCTGCAATTCTATATGCCAGCATATTTATAATGTGCCAGTTGGTTTAGTTTCTAGGTGAGGAATGCACAATATTGAACTCAAATTAATGAAATCAAATACTTTACATATTTCTGATTAGAAATGTTACAGATGATTTCCAAAATTATGTTGTTAACAGAACAACATATGGCTTGCCATGTTCAGGAGGTTTTTATTGCTGCAGTAGGTGAAACAGTTTGGGATCCCCAAGACAAAAGATGTTACATAAATAC
The DNA here is from genome assembly GCA_024734555.1 of Trochalopteron elliotii. NCBI lineage: Eukaryota > Metazoa > Chordata > Aves > Passeriformes > Leiothrichidae > Trochalopteron > Trochalopteron elliotii. The sequence continues at coordinate 1,592,956 of JANPWX010000317.1, forward strand.
CAATGCAAAAGTATTTCTACAGTTTCTTGCTAACAAAATCCCAATGGCTTTCTGCATACTTTGCAAAGTTGCTTATTACTATTGCTATTTATAGTGTAACTTTTTTTTTTAAGTCAAGTAATATAATATATTAATTATTATTGAAACTAAGTCTCTGATATATTTCCTTTCAGATGGGACCAGAACCCCAATGACTACCTCCCAGTTTGGGCAGTTCTGTCTTCTCCCACTTCTGTTCAATTTCAGCTGGATATAATCTGATTCCTTCCATAAGAGATGATGAAAGTGCTACTCTGTACTATTAAATAATTGTCATGACAACTAAGAATGGCTGCATTTCAACAATGGGATAAGCAATTTCTGTATTTTATCTGTAAACACTTGGCATATTTCAAATGTAAATGCTTACCTAAAGAGTTAATTTCAAATATTTGTGCTTAGCGATCTTTATCCCTTCTCTTTTAATTTCTTTCTAGTCCAGATCCCCTGGTCTAAGTGGGAGGGAGGATTACAGAACTCAAAGTGTCTTTAAGCTACTTAAATACTTCAGTAATTCTGGGGCTAGTGATGGGTCAGTTTAGCTCCTAGGGATCATGCCAATGGCATCACCTGCTCAAACAAGAGAGAGCTAGAACATGGGACCTACAGATCTGAGCATTCATGGGCCAGGTGAAGAGAAATCATATACCAAACTAAGATGGGGAAGCACAGTTGCAGGATGAAAAGGCAGCAGCTGTAAGAACTGAATATTTCCAGAGGCAGTTTTTAACCACTGGTTTGAGAATCAGATGTGATTTCAACAGCCACATCTACCCAACTGGACTGAACCACCTCCAGCACAGAAAAAGCCTCAGGGAGAAGATGAAAGTTTAATTAATTAATGCTTGTAAAATGCTTTGAGACTCTCAGATGGAACACACTAGAGAAGCAGAAAGACTTAATTATTTTTATCACCGATATTATGGGGGGCCATTGATAATATCTTATTTACATGCTATAGTCCTTTCATTCTTTTTAGGCTGGATCTGATCTGCACCATTGCCACTGTGCTATCTGAGACCTAAGAACAGCTAGCAGAAATGGTGAAATGATAATCTCAAGCATTTGGTTTGTAAAAATCAAATATCCATTTTCAGGGATATATGCTCAACATTTTGTCAGACCTGCTGCTAAAAAGTAATCGACCTACAGCATGAGCACACCTTAAACCAGCCATTGAATTATGCCTTTGTCTCCTGCCACAGCAGGGACATGATTATTATTTCCCTTTACATGATTTTGCAACAGGAAATGTAGCTATTAGCTAAATGGCAGCAAAAGATTCATACTGCCATTATCAGAGTTGACCTGCTGAATAAGCACAAGGAGATACTGGCTAGTTTAGCAGGACAGGAAAACAGACTCCAGATCCTTTCACCTCCATGTCACCAGGGCCAGCCCAGTCTAGATTGATTATTACAAAAATGCCATTTGACACCTTTTTGGCACACTGGACAAAATGAACTGGGCAAGGGAAGGATGGAAAAATCTCAGCCCAAGTCCCACTGGGACAAGTATCAACACTACAAATGGCACTGCTTGCCAGGTCAAAAAAGAGGCCATTGCATTCCTCAGACACATTACTTCCAGGAGGTCAGGAGGAATAATGTCAAGAACATGTCAAAGAAACGTGCCCTGTCCTGCATGCACCTTTTAGACTCCAAAATTAACTGAGTGCCTTCCATCAGAAAAAATACCCACTTTAAAGAGCAGAGGTGAGAAAGTAGGTATCAATAGACAGGGACTGTTATTTGCAGGCACTTTCCCAGAAGTAGCTGCTTTAGGAATGTGTTTCAGGAAAGAAATGGGAATATGAGAATTACAGTTAGTAACCATCTGTTGTAACTCAATGTTACTAAAATACATCTGCACCCCTGCACTGTATCCATCCCTCGTTTGTTTGCTGCAGGAAACATAGATCATTTGGAATGAAATTCAGTGGGATGAGTGCCTGTAGTTACAGTATTTTAGACGCCCTTGAGTCTTTTCTATAACACTGGGGCATGGCACTACCTTGTCCTTAAAATATTTTTCATCATGATACCCTGGTGCCCCTTCAGATGTTCTTGTAAATGCTGCGGTCAGCATGGATCTCACTGCAGTTACACATGCACCTCATATGAACAAGGCTGGATTTTTTAAGGAACTATGTTTGGCATATCATAGAATTGGAGAAAGTTAAGTGCTGCAAAACTATGGAACTAAAACTGAGGCCCTGAATTTGCAGCAAAGCTACCCTGAACTTTATCTCTTGTGATAAAGAGATAAACCACTTTCTGACATTCACAAGGAAGGTTAACAGAGAGACAATTTGGCTGATCTTTGTCCATGGTTCCTTATGGGATGCATATGTGATTGATCATGTGTGTTACATGGAATAGATAGCTGTGGGTTTTTCTATATGGTGCAAGACTTACAAAGTTTCTTGGTACTGCAGCAGGTCAAGGACAAGCAATGAGGACTTGCTGTTTTCATGTGTAAGTGGTTTGAATCCTGGATGAAATGGGTTTACTCCTTGTAACTCCTTGTCCTGGCTGACAGGATGAGAAAATTAATAGATTAAAATTTTGAAGCTCAGGCACAGCAGCATAACCAAAGTGCTGTGTAACCACTGCCATGACAGAATGAGCAGAAGGAAGGCTGTAGCCACATTACTTGAAAGGAGAACAGGAGCACCTAGATGGCCACAGCTCCTCCACAGCCACATTCATGTGTAGATGTACAACCCTGACCCAAGCCCAAACTACAGTTAGACCTTTTTACTGGATGAAGGATCAGTGCATGAAGGGACACCCAGATTCAAAAGCTATTTAGACACCTAATTATGCAGATAGATGCCAGCAAGTGTTTTCAGAAAACACTGTTCAGCAGCTAAGAGATCAGTAAAAATCTGCCCCAAATCAACCTACAGCCAAACAGAAAATCACAGGGATCAGAGGGATCACCATAGGAACATAGGATCACCAAGTGCTGAGTGTCAGCTGCTCTGCAGGAAGCACCTTGGTGCATACTCCTCTCCTTTAGTAAAGTAGTGTGAGGCTGCTGTGGCTTCTGTTGTCTGTCAGCAGAAAGGAACGAACTGTCTCACGTTTAGTGTGGCATAAAGGTGTGTAAATGGATATGGCACTGCTACTCTCGATACAGAGGCGACTTACAAGGTAGAGCATTACAGTTCCTAGAAAGAAATCCAACAAACTCAGAAAATAAAACATTCTGACCTACTTTCACCTCCATTAACCTAGTCCTTCCTTAAAAGCTTAAGTAGATACATTCACTTGTTGCTAGGCTCTCAGCAGCAGGATTTGAAGTCCAGGGATTCCAGTTACACTTAGCAAAGGAGGATGTAGTGGTGCCTGGAATACAAAGACATTGTCTCTCACCCCCATTCTCATAAATAGGAGGACTGATAGCTTGAATGCGTTTGCAGCTCTCAGTTGAGCTCAGCTTTTGTGAAAGCCTGTAAGCAGAGAGATGGGTCTCAGAGCACCCAGAACAAAGCCCACTAAACCTTCACGGGTCACAGCAAGGCCTTTCAGAGCTCGGGTCACCACAGAACTTTGGCTAAATCACTCTGACCAGCTTATCGTAAATTAGGATGATAACATGGTAGTGTCTGACTTACCAGGAACATGGATATGCAATGGGTGAAGGTGAGCCTAAAAAACCAGATGTACTTGACCTTTCTTCTTGGGTCCTCTGAGGATTTGCAACTCACACCCTGTCTGAGAGCACTGGTGCCCTGGCCTCAGAGAAGGAAAGACAAGAGGAGATGCACGGGATTTTAACAACAAAGTGTGTTTGTAGTTCCACTAGCGCTGAATCCAGGAAATTTCATTGTTCACAGCATGGGCCATGACCGCTGCAGCCGGCTTTGGAGGCAGTGACCTCTGCCAAATGGTGACAGAACTCAGCTCCTACTTTCAGCTTAATCCTGACCTGCAGCTCCACCTTTTAGCCCCTGGCTTCCCAAATCGCTTTGACAAGACACTGAACTCCTGACCTACAGAATCCTCTTTTAGTCCAGTCCTTATCCCCCTCTGTCTCTATCATTTCATCACCCTGAGCTCTGCCAAAGCCTCTCACTCTGGATCTGTGTGACACCTTTCTTACTCCCATACCGAATGTACTCGCAATGCTGTTCTCACCAGTAAACTCTTCTGCCCGACCGTTACCAACTCTCCTTGAGCCGTACAGTACTGGTTTTGTTAGCCACACTGAAGGGTTAAACTGAACCCCTCCCAGTTCGAAGTGCCTCTGCTACTACAATTCAGGGCTCACCCTTCCTCCAGCTGTGTTGATGCACCTCCCTCTTAAGAGGCTCTCAGCATACTTTATTCTTAATGGCTACAGCCTGCAAAGATGCTGAAACAGGAAGCCACATGAATGCTGTGCAACCTTGGGAATGCAAATTCCATGCGTTTGTGAAGTCAAAGCAAGCCATTTCCTTCCCCAGTCCCTCCTCCCTTCACAGGCGTGCAAGCCGCAGCTAATAGGAAAACACACAGGCACACACAAAGTTTTGTCCATGCTAATTGCCAGGAGCTGAGGCCCAGTCATCCTGTTGACTAATTTGTCAGCCGCTGCTGACTCAGCAATCGGGGTGGGGGGGCATTTCTCCCAAGGGCTTAAGTGCATTGGGAAGTAAATGGCTCTTATTGTTCTTTCCTTCCCTTCACTCTGGTGTCTGTATTTGTGGACAATTCTTGCCCCGGGCTTGACCTTGGCTGCAGCAGTGACTGGAGGGCTGGGATTGCCACGGCTAGTGGGCCTCTCATTAAACCCTAATGGGAAGAACAGGCTCAAGAGTGGTAGTAGAAAGAGGGGGGAATGTGTGACCTCATCTGGAAATAGCATGTACTCCAGCAGGGCAGGACAGAGAGGAGAGTGAGGAAAGAGCTGACCTAAATTATGTGCCTTGCATGAGTTAAAAACAAGTGAGATCAACAAACTGGGCCGGCTGGAACAAACATCCCTAAAAGAGCCTGAAATATGCGGGACTTCCTCACTGAGTGCTGCCTCTGCCCTTTGCTGGAACAGCAGATCTGGGCAGGAGCCCAGGCAAAACCCTCAGGCCAAAGGGAGAAACTGCTGCTGGTGAACTGCAGATGACACGGGGAGAGGCAGAGGCATCGCTGGGCTGAAGCTGCAGGCAGGACAGACACCTGCAGCCACTCCATGCAGTTCTGAACAGCCATGCACGAGGACCGTCCCATATCCTGGCTGTGGAAGGACTTGTTTGCAGAAAAGCTTACTGGAAAATGAGAGACAAAGTAGAGGAGGAGACAGAAAACAAAGTGTGTGTTGGAATTCCCTTTACCCCAGACTGTTCGTGGAGAACAGTGTCCCAAAGTGCACAGGTAGGACAGCCCATATTGCATAGGCACATCTGCCCCAATGTACAGTGGCCAAAACCATGCATTTGTCCCATAGCTCCATGAGCCCATGCACACTTTTAAAGAACACAAACCTATATGGAGGGAGAAACACTACCACGAGCTAAACTGGTGTTTGGTATGCACCCATTTATTTGTAGATGAAGCTTCTGTTTGGGCATATCCCTGGTGTATCCCTGTCCTGAGCACACCCACTAGCCCAGCTCTGCCCATTGGCCTGACTCAGTCCATCCGTGACCAAAGTAGCTCTGTCAGTCCTGTGAAACTTTGACTGTGAAACTAGCTGACAGCAGCAGAGTCCAAGCCTTTCTTGGAGAATGGCAAGCAGAGCACATTTCTGCAGTCACTGTGGAGGGAGTGCTGTGAATGCAAAATACTTGTTGGCACAACAGTACAGACAGGGGTTCTGTTGGAGTTTCATCTGGTGCTGATTACATCATTCATTATCAATAATATTGAGAATTTTGGCAATATTTTCACTGAACAAATATTCACAAATACATTTCCATTAGTTAGTTAGCTTTGGCTCTCATGTTCCATTTAATATGCAGCTCTACCAGACTTTGTTTCCAGGTAGGAAAATAAGCTGGAGCCTGTAAGATGCGCGAATCCCAGTAAATTTTAGCCAGTTTTGCAATCAGTAGGTGGCATTTATCTAATTGTCTCTTTGTGAGAAAGGGCTTTGTTATGCAATGTTTTCTTAAGCAGTCTGGGAATCCCAGAAGTGTTTATTAAGAGACCTCAGCATCTGTAGTATGTACAACTTCTGTCTGCATTTTCTTTAAATTCTTTAGTTTGTAAATTCTCAGAAATACCAGGTTTGCTGTTTTTCACTTTGACTTATACGCCCTGTTTATTGTATTTTGAAGAAATTATTCTTTTGGAGAGTATTCTGCATGTCAGTAAGATCAGTAGGTCCTCTGAAGGTAACAGTAATGTTTTTTTCAGGGTCACTGTTTTGAGAAAGCCTTAGAAAACAAACCTTCTTCTATCTTTCTCCAGCTGCCAAAACAGATATGAAACAAAACTTTGCAGCTTAGTCCTGTGGGTTTTTTTCTAAACAGCCTCAGTATAGCCTGCTCTGTTCCTGACTTGCAGGAATCTAGATCATTGTTAGGCTGTTAAAGAATTTGCTTTTACTCCAGGCTTTCTGAAGTTTACTTTTCCCATTTCTTTCCATCCGTCTCAGTTTAGTTACAAATCTCTCTCCTCCTGGGAATTTCTCTGCTCTGCTAGTGAGTCCGCATCCTTTTATATGGCTCATAAAGAGCTCATGGACTCCTGGGAGGTTCAGAAGACTATAATGAATAACTCAAAAAAATAATCATTGCACCACACAGAAATACTGAGAGGCTCTAATTTCTACTGAGGACAAATCATACAAATGTGGCCCTTCTAAGCCAAACCCATTTTAAAATAGAATATTCCAACAATCACTGGAAGACTTTTCAGAGATAAAAAACTTCTCACTGTCCAGACATCCCCTTTATTAAATGCCTCATCTAATTCATTGGAATCTCTCCATATCAGGCATAACACCAAACACTAAAATGTATCAGGTAGAAAGAAAGATGAGAGTGAAGTTGGGACCTGAATTGTCACAGAAAATTGCTTCATAATATTAAATTGAACTCATGGCCACAATCCCATAAAAGTGGGTATTTATCACAGAAAGAGACAGATCCTTAGTCTCAGCTGTACTCTATGTATGTATTAAGTTCAAGGACAGAGGTGGTCTTAAACCACCCTTGGTGTCACCAGTCATAATGTGCTGGGTTCTCTGATGTAAATTAGAGCAGGCAAATGAGTCTTACTAAAAGGGGTTGATATTTTTCTAGATGTTGCAAATCAGTCACAGGCACAAAGTCAAGACCCTTTACCATGGATGGGTTCACAAAGCCTGGCAGTAAAATGTGCCACAGCACTTCTCTCTGTCTGGAGAAGTGAGACCCTCCAGCAGTCTAGGGCCTCCTACACTAGAGCCCCATCTATTCACCAGCACCACACTGCAACATGCACCTCTTGACCAGCTTCACACTGTGAAAGCAATAAGCTCTTTGAACTTCTTTGTAAATCAAGAGTTAGAGCAGACTAGGCATGTACTATCTTTTATTCCTACTGAAAGTGTTTTCCAAATAAATGTTAGCTTCTCTTTCCTTTCCTGAGAATGAGTATGTTTCTCCAATGTATGAAGAACTCATGGAAAAGGAAAATCCTGCTTTTTATTTTAAAGGGGGTACTTTTATTTTAGCTATGAGAGAAAATAGTTTCTTCACCCATCAGCTTCTCAAAAGAAAATTATGATTTCTATGAAAAAATGTGAAGCCCAATAGAAAGAGATGAAAACGTGATCTTGAAATACTACAGTCTGTTTCTGTTTCTCCTTTTCCCTTTTTCTTCCATTTTCTTCCCTTTTCCTCTGCCTCCTAGTCCAACACTATCTACCTTCTCTGTAGTAGGAATCAATGATTTCAGTACTACAAGTTTTAGTACCGAAGACATCTGTAAAAGCTGGGTAGTTTGGAGCCAGGGCTCTCTATCTCACGCTTTGCTTCTACTTTAGTTACTGCTGACATATCCTTCAATCACAGTGTGGGATTAAGTACACAGGTTACCAGACAATTCTGTCCCCTCAGTATAAAACTGCATCACTGGGTTCCCATCCTTTTTCTTCCACTTCAGTGAGCTGCAGCTTTTTCCTCCTCCTATTTCCACTTGTAGTAGCTTATACCAAGAACATTAAGTAATGTGTTGCTCCATCCCCATCCCCATCCCCATCCCCATCCTCCCAGCCCCAACCCCAGCCTCCAAGCCCCAAGCCCCACCCTTGAGGAATGAAGTTGCTGAATTGTATTCATAGGTCCCATTCTACTCTGTATAAAATTAAAGGTTTACAAAATCCAGTTCTGCTGCTGTTGCCGTGGTATCTAGGAAAGTCTTGAGAAGCACAGGCCATAGCACACCAGGTCTAGCTTTGCATAAGGGACTTCTCTGAAGGAGGGAAAAGGAGCCGGTGGATTTAGGAAACAAGTGAGCAGCTTCTCATGAAAGGAAACAAGCAACTTCCCTGGAAATTGCAAGGGCACTGGTCACCTTTTCAGTACCTTGGCTTGAATGGAGAATCCCTCAGACTCTCCTGCCACATCCCAATGGGGCCTAAATGAATTACAAAAAAGCAACAGGGTACTTCTCCTCTGGGTGATCATGCTTCTGGTCGTGCAGTGCTGGGGAAGGCTGAAGGGACAGCAGGGAGCTTCCATGTGTCTCTACTTCTGGGTGACAGTACTGAAGCAGGACAGCCAGGCTACACTGCAGAACTGAGTCATTTGTTCTACACCACCAACCACCAGCATTTTGGAGGCACTTGTCTAGCAACATTAGCAACATTAAAACATGGGCTAAATTGGTCCTTAAGCCTCTTCCCCCATCAGTTTTTTTCTGAGGGATGGCTTTTTTCCTCCTGATTTTACCTTTCCCTCTTGCTACCCTCCCTGTGTTCACATCTGACCTGATCTCTGTGGGAGCTTGGACAGCTCTCTGTGCCTCCAGTTTGGTATCTGGAGTTAGCAACACCAACATCCATCCCAGACAGATAGGCTTTGTGGGGGTGATGTTTGGTGAATTCATGTCTACAATCACTATGAGGTCTTCTTACAGTCTCCCAACAGAAAATTACTATTTTTGATTGCTGCTGTCTCTCCCATAGGCCAGTTCTTGGGCTCAGATCAGCATGATGCCCTGCCTAAAGCTCTCATGTGCTTTGTGCAGGGACGTGACAGTTCCTGAGCAGAGCCTCCTTCACACAGGTTATTTCTGTAGCAGAGTTGCTGCACACTAGGCTGCCTAAATCCGGTGCAATCCAGGAAGAGGTGATTCCTCCTCTGCCTGCCCTGCTCACAGCTCGTTGTCGTTGTCACCTACTCTGTGAACCACGCCAGATGCTGTGCTGCAGCTTTGCTTTTACTTGGGGAATTACATGCTAAGGTGGTTCCTCCTTCCCATCCCCCATATCTCCAGTCACAAAAACAAGCAAATGCTTGTGAGCTAATCCTGTGCAGAGACTTTATTAAATAAACACAGCTGGTACTGGTGACTTGTTTGTTTGGGGTTGCTTTTTTTTGTTTTGCATTTGCTATCTTTGGAAAGCTAATCCTCTGGAGTCCACCCAGCGATTTCAGTCACCTCCAAATAACACTTACTAATAATCTTAATGAATCCATCTCCTAAGCAGCAGTCACTACTGCCTAGCACTGAATTACACAGAACACCTCAGAAGCTCTGCTTCAGCTGATGCCCTTGTTTATCTTGATCATAAGTGAAATGGAGCACTTGCTCCATACATTCTCAAACCTCCTGGAATAGCTCTTTTGGGCAGTGTGACTACACACATTAATGAAGAGGAAGGTGGTCAGGAGGATGTGACTTCCAGGCTTCCTCTTTTTGTCCACCCTGCTCCAAGCCAGCTCCTGAGCACTTCTCACAAGGTTGCTTATATCTGGCTTAAGAGAGACATATGAAATGTATGTGTAGCCATAAACAGAGAAACTGTTTGATTTCTTGGGAAAAATTAAAGCTCATGATCAAAATAATGGTCCTAATCAAAGCAGGGAAACTTCAAGACATACTCTTCACACTTTTGGTGGCTGGTCTAAGTACTCATGGCAAGAGATGGGGTGTCATGACATAGACATTCTATTCTCATCTATTTACTTGGCTTTTTGTGATGTTGAGACAAGTTACAAAAGGAGAGATCCATCACGCACTATGACCGGATCATAAGCACTGCATGTGTCTCAGTTCAAACTGCAAACCTAACTCTTCGTAGGTTCCACAGCCCAATTTAGGGTCCCTGAAAACTGCAGTGCTCCTGTTTTTAACACTGTCTTTCCCCTGGTACTTGTAGACCTTCATGCCTTCTATGATGATCTCATGCCTTCTATGATTATCTCATGCTTAACATGCTTCCTCCACTTTGCTCCTGAAGAACTTCAAACTGGCACGCAAATTCACACAAAGACTCCTTCAGTAAGTCTCCATTTCCTTCAAAACAACTCTATGAGAGGCACTGCTCTGCTTAAGTATTATTAACTCCTGGTGGTACTGATGGGAAAATTAAAGATCCGTGTGAAATGACTAGCTTGTAGCAGTGGCAAATCAAGTACCAAGGCAGAAAGAAGACTGGAGATTTCTTGCATTCAGATCCTCAGTCGACACAGCCAGACCCTTTTGAAGTTCTTAGTTTAATGATTTAATCACAGCTTATTATATGCTCTGAAATATCTGGATGACAGACATTATGCATATTACCACTTTAACTTGTCTATATGTCTCCTTTAGAGTGGCTGACACTACAGGCAGCTTCCTTATTATACCACTGGTGAAATCCAATGCTTGCTACAGTCTGGCTCCACTTTTTCTGACTGGTTTTCAGTATTCTGTGTTTCACAGAGAGAAAGCTCTTGGGAAAGATGCCAGGGTCTTGGCTTTGATTACACTAATTGAGAAGTGAGGCAGTTCCAAACCTCTACCAGCAAAAACTGATAGAGAATTTTGTAGCACTGATGCCCAGTAATACTGGAACTGGCACAGGCAAGGCTGGGCAGAAAGAGAGAATCCTATTTCTAAGACAAGCTCATCCTTACTTACCATCGTCTCTTCAGAGTCAAGGCAAGGTTAAGCCAAACACTAAGAGAATTAAAAGGTTTGCAGTTTTTATCCTACATTAACCATTTGGCCTCACCCCTCCAACCACCCTCTAAGGATTTTATCAGCTAAAGCTTCTTCCAAGACCCCTTTGAGCCATTGGGGAACTACAGATTTTGGGGAGTTGATTTTTGTTCTGCTTCCCTGTGTTGTGCTTTTTGAGATTCTGAGTGCCATAAGCAGAGGCCGTATGAAGGGGAGAGACATCAAACCAAGCTGTCTACGGGAATTTGCTGTGTTAAGGACTACTATGAGTTGTTAAAAAAAAAATTACTGTACAAGAAACATGCTATGAAAAAGGGACTGATTGTACAGGCAGGATAGATAACATTTAAAACATTTGTTATGGGAACAGGAGTTTGCAGTGTGATGGAGGAAAAGGGAGAGAGAAGAAAATACATGACTGGGAAGATAAGACAGAATACTGTAGACAAAAGAGAAAAAAAGGAAAATAAATAGTCTCATTTTCTTTTTCATTCATATTTCTCAATTGTGAAGCACTTTCTTGACAAAGACAAAAACAAAATGCAAGCTATCCCTACATTTATTTTCCTCTTAGTGTATAGTACAGGAAAACTCATCTGTGCACAGAAAATAAATGCAACTCCGACACTTAAAAGGAAAAAGACTGAGCAATGCAGACACAGAATGACAGATAAATATGGAGATGCACAGATACATATGGGCATAGAGCCACAGATACACAGCACCCACAGACATGAGAAAGAAACAACACAAAACCCGTGTGCATGCAACAGACCCCCCACACGCACACACCCTGAATAAAAGCAATAAAATGCTTCTAATTACTAGAATTTTGTACTACCAGACCAGTTTCACTATAAAGCAAACAAAAAGCTCTCCTTGTCGGAGCTGCACTCCCTGTGTCTGCCAGCCCGGCATGGCAGCGTGCAAATCCTGCCGCATGCTCTCCCTCTTTCACCAGCCTGGAGTGCAGACACCCAGCTCAGCCAAGGTCTGTCTCTGCTGTCAGAACTTTTTATGTGGTACTAAAAAACTCAGCAAGTTTCAGATGGCTAAAACGCTGAAATCACTGCCTCTGACTAATCTTCATTTTCTATTTAAGCTGCCCTTCCCCCGCCCCCCTTCTTTCTGACTGCGTGCTGATTACATGCAGAATTTCCAGGCACAAAAGCGAACTGTATTTTAGCTATGTGTACATGACTGTACAATCTCCCGACCAGACCAGCATGTGCTTTTCTCTATGACAACGTTGAGACAGATCCCGAGTGTCGGGTGGCAAAAGCTGCAGCCAGTTTTCCCATAAGTCTATTTCTGGTGCAATGCAAGTGCATGAGCATGGGGCTGGATGTATATTTAACTCCACATGCTTTAATCCAAAGAGGTCAGGAAATAGGAGCATGAATGCTCTTGTTGTGGCAGATGGGAATGTGTTGGATTGCCCACATTGTCAGGCAAGGGGCCCTGGGCCTGGAGGTAGTGCTGACATCATTGTCTCTCTCTGGGTTTTGCCTGGAGCTCCAGACACAGAGAGCTGTGCAGACAGTAACCCTTTCCTGCCTGAGCGCCCGTCTAGCACGCTCTGCCACAATCTCCTCTTTGTCACTGTATCTGCAGTCGCAGCCAAGGCAGCCCTCAAAGAAAATTGCTTTGGGCCTGCTACAGCTCTGATATTTCCCTTCCAAAAGAAATAAATTGTATCAACTCTTGGGGGAGAAGGTTAAACATAATGGGAATGTGTCACCTCGGCTGTGGAAAAACACAAGCCCCAGAAGAAAGCCTTGGCATTTATCATCATTCAAGTACACAGATAGGAGTGCACAAGGACACAAACCTTCTGCTATAAACACCCGAACCTAAGTAAATTTAGGACTACATAAAAACTTGACATTTAAATACCCTTGACTTAAGGCAATCATATAAAACCAGGAAAAGGAACAAGCTCCAACCTCGGCTTCTTCAGTGCTTGCAGTGGTTTTCAGATCTTCAGGAAATGGCTGAGGTTCAACTAGTCCAGTTATCACTTTGCTCTGCCCCGAAGACACTCCTGTATCTGATCTCGTGCTCCCATTTCCCCACCCACACAACCTGGCCCTGACACCTCAGCAGGTACCCCACAATGTCAACAGCTCCCAGGGGACTCAGCACAACAGGGGATCAAGTGTTAGGTCTGCAGAGAAGCTCTGGCAATGCCAAGGGAGTATGCAAATAAATCCTATAAATCAAAAAAGTCAGTGCACACATAAATATCACTGTGCTTCCATGCATTGTTCCATAGCTTTTAAGCTCTCTTACAGCTTATCTCCACCATCCAGACTGATGTAACAGCAATTCGGAGAATGTGGAACAGCAACACCCAATCAGTAGCTCTTGGGAATCTTTAAAAGTACCTTTCCTTGTATATCATTTTTTTCACCATTCTTCTCCGTGGTGGCATGGAAACAAGCCATGAAAAAAAGAATTTTGCAGGAAAACAATTTCATTCTGTGTTTGCACTTTTCCACAGACAGCAATCCCTTTATGATTTGGGGTCATTTTCTCTTGTCTGTTCCTTTTTATTCTAGCAACATAAAAAAAAAAAATCCTTAAGAAAATATGCACTCACTGTTCAAATAACAGAGAAGGACTAACATCCCTTGCCCCAGTAAAGCCAGAGAATCCCACAAAGCACACTGACCTCTCCTTCGTTCCCCCCACCCCCGCTCTGCCCAGGGATTACAGCAGTCTCAATACAGGCTTGTCCATCCATGGACTGTGATTTCCAGCTACTGCATGATCTTTTATAAATGTAATTTCAGCCTTATCCACATTTCCTGATTTCTCTGTATTCCCATCAGACTTTTGATGTGAAAATAACCAACATTGTTAAGACTTCAGAGCAGGATTTTTGCATTTTTACCTATATGTAGATGACCCTGCAGCAATACTGTGTCATAAAAGAAAAAACAATTTGGTGGTGTGTATCTGTGCATGCATTGAACTGCAGAGGGGAGTGTGAGAAAGAAGACAGCAGTGGTTTGGAACAAAACATATTTAGGTTCTTGTATCAGGGTTTGTGAAACTGAAAAATGAGACAAGTCTTCAGTCTCACCTGCAGCTTCTCTGCAGTATAAATTAACCCCTGCTTGAACACATGGCTATGAATTTACTTTTCACACACACATAATCCTCTGCTTCATGTGGGAAAAAAGGCAAAGGTAGAGCATATGTTGCTACCTGCTCTCTGGGCAGCATTGCTGCTGTGGCTGTGGCAAAAAACCCACCGTTCAGACACCGTACCTCACTTCAGCTCCTGTTCTGCTGGGATCCACATTAGCCTACAGGCAGGTCAGAATTAGAGGGGGAAAAAAGAGGGGGCCACTTTCTGCCCCTGTTCTCCTAAACTGCAGATAACTATTGATTGTTACATTCAGTGCCTCAGGCAGTGGAGTAGAAGACCATGAGGAGATGATTAAAGTGCCCGGACTGCAAACATGCGGGAGGCAGAAAGGAAGTGTTAAACTTGCACTCAATGTCTGACTTGGTAAGCCTCCATTAGATGGCATTGGCAAAACCTTGTAAATCTTAGGGACCCCATGCTAGCTACCAAAAAAACCCAAAAAGTTCTGTGGTGTGTATGAACTCAAAGTCTTCCTTTCTAAGGTCCTGTCTAAGTAACTTGACAAATACCACTCCACAGACCTTGGATTTGGACTGCAGACCGGGTCAGCATTATTCAGTTGCCTTTCAGTTCCTTCATCTGGTGCCAGTTTAACCCGTCCCGCGGGCTCATGGCCGAGGCTGTGCGCCACACAGCCCCGGTGAGTCAGCAGTCCCGAAAACACCCTGCCAGTGCCTGCCTGGCTCTGTACTACGAGAAGAAATCCGCCATTCTCACCGAGTGCATGTGCACATGCCTGGGGCCGCGCTCTGCGGGTAATTTGCCTCAGTGTATATGGTGCGGGTTTATTTTGTGTGAACCTACACGCATGAGAGAGGAGTTTCGGCTGGGATCACCAGAGGGATTTTTTTTTTTTCCTACTAGGAAAGGGTTAACCGGAGTGCCCTTGCTGAGCTCCGTGTCTCCTTGCATTCCAGGGTAAATGGTGTTTTGCAGAGCCCGGTTACCTATGGCAACAGCGGAGAGGAATACTGCAGGCGATCTTCTGAATCACAGGATTTACAGCCCGTATGTTTATTCTGCAGTGAAACACTTCCAGCCCTGCTTCTGATGTGAGCTGGGAACCGCGAGAGGGCTTTACAGAGCCATTTAAAAGGCAATGTGAGCTGGCAGCGAGGCATTTTTAATCAAAGGCCAGGTTTAAAAAAGAAAAACATAGCAGAATCAGAGGAGTCTCCAGAATGAGCTCCGGTGTCACCAAGTCCCTGCAATCCTGCAAGTACCTGCAAGTCACACGCGCCGCCATTAATAATCTCCTCACAACTTCGTGGCTGCTCTCCGAATTTCTCGCCTCTGCCTCAGCTCTTGCACAGTCACCCTGGGCAAATCGGCAGCGGCTCCGCAGCCAACAGGGCTGGG
Organism: Trochalopteron elliotii; assembly: GCA_024734555.1. NCBI lineage: Eukaryota > Metazoa > Chordata > Aves > Passeriformes > Leiothrichidae > Trochalopteron > Trochalopteron elliotii. The sequence goes on from JANPWX010000317.1 coordinate 1,608,592, forward strand.
GCACGGCCGAGGGGGCTCTCCGGGGCCGTGAGGGCGCCGTGCTCCCGCTGGAGCAGTACCTGGGCTGGGCACGGCCCCGGCGGCTGCAGGAGCGCACGAAAGCAGCTGCTTTCATTCTGTGCACGTACTACCGACTTACTGACCACTGCATGGGCGGTTTGCCTTATGGCTTGATAAACACTTGAACAGGATTTTTAAAAAACATCACAACTGGAGAGAGTATTTTGAGCCTGTTAAGAATGAAGACTATTTACAACATTTGAAAAACAAGACCACGAATACATACTTTTACATATAATTTTGAAATGCCACTGGCTTCACTGAGCTAACTGCATTTCACCTCGTCCCTTCTGAGAAAATAAGCAGTTCCAGGCCTGGCTAAGCTGTGGTGGGAAGTCATCTGGGAATTCAGGAAGCTAACGGCACAAGCCAAGGAGCTGTGGTTGAATGCTTGAGCAAAGATTCATTTCACCTAACTCTAACCCTCAGAAAGTCGGGAATCTGGTTTCAGCTGCCTCTGTAGTAAGCAGAGATAAATTCAGTTGCTCAAAGACAACTCATCACACCTAAAAGAAATACCTGTGTGGCTGAGGGTGTGTTTGCAGGTGCATCTTGCAGTACTGGAGACAGTAATGCAATCTTGGTACAATCAGGGCAGGTCACTCTAAACACAGATAGACAGACACGTCAGACCGAACCCATATGGAAACGTCCAATTTATACTCTTCTTTCTGGAACTTGAATGCTCCCATATGTTACTACTTTTTTCCTAAGAAATTTGCTGTATATGCCACATATTAATCAAGCTATCTCAAAGCTTGAGAGGAAAACATTATCCTAACTGAATGAGGGAATGGATGTTTTGCAGGAATCTGCTGCTCATTTTTGAAAGCACAGAGACAGGTCATTCCAAACTGTACTTGCTGTAACCTAGGAGGAATTTGCCTTGCTGATAAATATTTAACAGTCACGAAGGACTTATCTGCTAGTCCTTGTATGGACACTCTTTCAGTGAGTTCAAAGCAGTACACACCATTTTTCAGGGCTGCAGTTCCAAGTGGTTTTTTTTTCCAGGAAGGGAAAGGAAAATCAAAAGTAAGATACAAAACAGTTGAGTCACAGGGCTTCTGTGTGAGCCCTAAGAATTCAGAAATAGGCATATGTGTTTAACTCAGATTTTTGTTCAATTTAGATAAAAAAAAAATATTTACTTCATCTTACTATTTTTCTTTCCCTCCATTTAGAAGAGAAAACAGAATCTGAATTTATTGATCCATTGAAACTTATTTGGGAAATTGCTTTGCAGGCTGGACTAAGATAAACAGTAATTCATAATATATGTAGAAAATGATCATGCAAATCACAGAAAAAGAGAGAGTAGAAGAAAGTGGGAGGAAGAATTCATCTCTTAGATGGAAAATTAATGGGTCTTGAAAATAGGAGAACTGGCAGGGAATCTGCTGCCTATCTGTACATTTCTTTCTCAATGTACCCATCTATTTAATACAAACATTAAATACAAAATTAAAATTTGAGGTCAGTTTGCCTGTTAATAATTCCCAGGTTCATCTTTTTTGTTTGTTTGTTTGTGGCTTCTGTTCAAGCTTTCTTTACAGCAGGGAGATCTAAAGGGCTGCAGACTTTGTATTGTGCAGTGAAATCACTCAAACTTCAGATGATTTTGGTCAGATGGAGGGAGGGATCTTTCTTTTTCCCTACAAATCAATCCTGGAATTTGCCTTGCATCTGGCTGAGATTGTAAGTTTTAGAAAAAAGAACTAGCAATTCTGCTAGCAGGAGGAATTTTGCATGGTTAAATAATGGAGTTAAAGCAATCTTTCCTGCAAAAGCATATGTGCGCGCTTGTGTTAGTTTCTCATTCTCCACCATTTCCTGAAAACAGGGCTTGGGGAAAAAGCACATCCACATCGACACATAACATTTTTCCATTAGCAGAGCAAGCGGGGGAAGGTAATGGTTTGGGGGGAGGGGGTGGTAATCAGAGATCTGCTTAGTCTTCATAGAAAGAAAAATGCCTGGGCGCCTGCTTTGCCATAAATTGCATCTGGTGGTTGGAGCTACAGCAAGTTATTAAGGTGACTGCATTAAAGTCATAATTCAGCAGGTCAGCAGCACGGTCTGCAACCCCTCCTCCATCACTCCTCCCAGCCCCATTTTCTGAAGGGACTGAACACCCACTGCCTGAATCAGCTCGTGCTGCTGCACTTGGTGGCTTTTTCCCTGGGAGGGAAAGGAAAGGGGAGAAAAAGAAGGCAAGCTCATGCTACTGAGTTATTTTGCTTTACAGGGTCAAGTGGAGATGGTGCTGCACACCCAGGCCTCGGCAATACAGGAAAAATCTCACTTCCCAAATGTAGCTTTCCCCCCACAGCAGCAGGGTGACTCCCTGGCTCCAGGCCTGCTCGTTCTCTGTAAATTGTTCTCCCAGCTTCCTCGCTGGGCTGGGAGAGGTGGAGGAGGGGAGGAAATCAAGATGTCAGCATACCTCAGGGTCGAGGTTGGAGGCAGAGGAATATATGTTGCTTGTGCTCGATCAGATGGAGGGATGGGAACAAAAACAACATCCCACAAACCTCAAGATGGATGCCGGAGCGGGGGCTGTAAACAGCCAGCTTAGCGCAAGGCACTCTGTCGAGGTCAGATGCTGGCTCGGAGGAGGCAACATTTGTCTCACATTTTGTCTTATTATACTTGAGATGCTCCCCGCCTTGCTGCTATGATGAAAGCTGCCTTCAGATAATAGCTTCCATTTTGTTTTCTTCAATGAAAAATCGGGCACATACTACACTAGAACAAAAAGGTTCAGGCGTCCCAAGCAGCTTTTCTGATAACAAGCTTGTGCACATGTGACTAAAAAGAGACCTGTAGGGGAAAACCCCACTGAACCCCAAACTAAAGGGAAAGCAGATTTTCATCTCACCACCCAGTCTAAAACCCATGATTTATTAGAAAACAAGATTTTTTTAAAGTGAATCACCTTGCAAAGATCCTATTTAACATCCTTAAATGCTGAAGGTCATAACGACTAGAGTTGGGTTACTTTTTGTAGATTTGACCCATTTCTCCTGTTTCCAAGGGAACAGAAGTGCCCTGAAGTCACCCTTGCACCCTCAGAAAGTGCTCTGGGGCTCTGTTTTTATTGGCCTGGCTGTAGGGAGCACAGCAGGTCACAGGGTGCTTCCTTTCTTCGGATGCTAAATATTTTCTTAATGAATCTAAGGAAGAACACTGAAGCTGAAACTGCTGAGATGACAAATAGGTGTATGAGGTCACCCAGCAGTGCCAACTCGAGAAAAATGCTAGATTTTCAGTACATGTTCATGGAATATGGAAAACAGCATGCAAGAGGAAAAAAGAATGCACACTGCCATTCTCTTAGCAGCAAAGATTCCTTGCTTAAAACCAACATGCAAATGTGTATTTTTCTGCAGATTACATGTGTTAGAGACACCCTCATTTTTCCTTCTGTTTTTCACTAGCAGTATAAATATACCTCACAGTGGCTCCAGCAGAACACTGGGGGATGGGTTTCTTCTGATATACAGGCTCCACAAAATTGTCACACAGCTCCCTTGATGCATGGCCACACTTAGACCCACAACTATGGAGGACAAGTAGAACATGCCACTGCCTTCTGGGTCAGGATTTTTCTTCCCATTGAGATTTTATTATAGGCTTGAGATCCTCTGAGAATTAAATCTGCTGCTTGTCTGCAGAATAGATAATGGCAGGGCAACCTTCCCACATCACTGCCTCCTGCCAATGCAGCTCAGCCCTGACCTGGCTGCCATTCATGACTGGACAGAGTAAAGTTCATTCTCTGTATCCCATTCATAGCCACTGGTCTTTGCAAACAAGGAGCAGTTTAGAATCCAATTCGATTATTTTTTTTTTTCAGAAAAGAAACCAACCAGCAAACCAAGCAGGAACTGAGCTGCAAGCCGCAAAAATTATTTCAAATAAATTTCATTAATACAATGTGGATGACAACAATGTCAGAGTACTAGTGATCTAAGGAAAGTAAAGAATAATACAAAATTAAAATACAGAAGCTCCTATACCCATACAGAGCTGCTTCAAGCCTTGTGTGTGTGGCATTCAGTGGGGCTGTTTTGAAAACACTCATCACTTTAGTCTCAGTCTCTATCATTTACTAAAGCAGTAGTCACGATGCCCTAAGCACATTAGAAAAGTAAGCATGTGGGAAAAGTAAGCACGATGGGAGAATTTGTATGGCTGAAAGCTCATCTGTATTTTGCAAGACTAAAAAATTGAAAAAATATATTGCCTCTGCCTACAATCCTCTCTTGAGCTTGCCCCTCAGCCCTGTTTGTGCTTCCGAGTATGCGGCAGTTCAGACAAGCGCTAGGCACTAGAGCTGCGATTGCCGTGTTTGTTATTCCGGATGCCACAGCAATGAGACAGACATTCCTATGTGAGGTCTACGATTTTCCCCCAAATGTGAGGATATTAGTCAAGCTCCCATCACAACGTGAAAACAGTGCGCGTATTTCCAGTGTCATTTGCAGCAACAAGAGGGCAGCAGGGAGCCTCCAGCAGAGCTCGGGATCCAGCAATAGCAGACGGGTGTCAGCTCCTTATTTCCAGTCTCCTTCGGGCTGCGATCATAGATTCACTGAATCGGTTAGGTTGGAAAATGGAGGAAAGCCCACTTCTTGTGGAATATAATACAGCCAAACCGCAAGTGAATACACGGGCTCTTAACGTGTTTCTCAATCAGATGGACTTAGGAGCATCCTGCTCAGGCTCTTCAGGGTATCTCTAACTTGTTTCTTGTTTCTAAAAAAATCTGATGGTACAAATAACTTTTCTTCATCAAGCATTTATGCTCTTTCACTTGACTCATAAGGCACAAGCTGGGCTCCTCAGAATTTAGATTTTCAAGAAGTCAGCTGCTGATTTTTCATATATGTAATTTAACTTGGTAAATGTACAATCTCACAATTAAATCTCACAATTTTAATCTCACAATTTTAATCTCACAATTAAAGTGGGTTTTGAGGTTGAAACCACCATTTCAAACTTGCAGGTGCATCCTCACCAGTGGGACAGAAGGACCATGAATGTAATTTAATTTCCTACAGGATTCACCACAGGGAGTATTATCCCTATCAAATTCTTACTCCTCTGGCTGGCTGTCCACATCCCTCACAGCCAGGTGTACAGAAATCCACCCATGGCCATGGTTCTCTGTTCTCCTCTGAAATGCCCTACAGAGAAACTACCTGTGAAATGTCCCTAGTATTTTGGAAGCATTTAGTGTGCACAGCTGCAAAACAACTACTTGCAAAGGCATTATGGACATTATTTGGGAAATTCACAAATCAAAGGCAGAATGTGATTATTCCTACTGTTCAGACAAAAATGTAAAGTGATATTGGTGAAGAAATCTGAGAGCAGCTTCAGCAAGCAAACTACAGTTTAGCCAGACCCAGAGCTGCTGGGTCCCTGCAACAGGGCTCCTCAGTAAATCACAGCAGCTGTCCCTCCAGCGCCAGCAGCAGCCGGGAACACAAGGAACCATTTTTTCTCCTTCCAGTGCAGAAGCAACACAGGAAAGTCACAGAGCAGCACTGAGTCAGGGCTCTGCGGCACAGTAAATTTCTGAGGCTGCCTGGTATTCTAGGCACATCCTTACAGCAATAAACTCCTCAGCATCATATCCCAGCCAGGAGAGAATCTGGAGCAGCTAAAAATATAGCCTATGCATCTCAGATGCTTGCACACAGAAAACTACTGCCTGTGACCTCCACACCCTCCTCTCCCAGTACACACACACCCAAGGCAGGTGGGGACTGGCCCCAGTTCACAAAGCAAGGACAAGAGACAGCACTCACTCTACACTGGGCATTACACACAAATTTAGGAATAAAACTGGGCATCTTGTAGGAAGGAGAATTTCTTCTTTCTTGGTACATGAGAAAAGTCAGGTGGGGTCTGCATTGCCTTGGTCTCTGAGGCATTTTGCTTAGCACAGTGAAACACCCCAAAGATTCTGGCATTAGCAGGCACTATAAATCTCGAGGACACCACATGTGTGACCGGATTATATATAGCTCTGCTTTCACATTACACACAACTCCAGAACACCACACAAAGAGGAAGATAATAAAATATCCACCTCTTCAGTCATCGCTCTCTAATCTGAAACGGCATTTCCAGGAGCCATTTTCACTCAACCACAGAGTCTAGGAACAAACACGTTCTCACCCTCCCACTCACTGTCAGACAGCCCCACAACTGGCACGCACGTACACAATCACACACATATTCATTCTCTACATTTCTTACCAAGACATACAAAAAGTCTCATGTATTTACAGTTTATCACATGCAAACATACACATCTCTCTCCTTTCAGTCATGCAAATACACAATCAAAAATGCATTCTGGGTTAAATTCTATTTTCACTTATGCTATGCAAATATAAAAGCTGAATACTTCCATTAAGATAACAGATTTACAACTGTGTAACTGAGATCAGAATATGGTGCTGACTCTCTCATACATAAATTTCCATAGTTGCTCCTGAATTTGTCTTTTTCCTCAGCCGCCTCTCTGTGCATTAATCATTCAACATTTAAATCAGCCATCCACTTGCTTCTTTTTGCTTTGTCAATGAAAATTGTTCAGCATTAATTATAAAACTCATTCTCTGGTGAGGTTTTCTTGGCTTTTTTTCATTAGTGGGTGGAAGTGTCAATTTACAGTCATCTTGTTCTGTCTTCAAAAATACCCCGTGTACCAGCTATACTGCAGAACACATTCTCTGTGTGAGAGTGCCTGTAAATGTGTGTCTGAGCGAGTGAATGTGTGAGTTTGCAAATGTATATGCAAGATTGGGAATGCATGTGCATACATGTGTATATGTAGAAAAGATATGGAGATGGTGTTTGAATTAGCAAGACTAAATGTTTCTCAGGCTTTATTTTCCAATTTGAATTTTAACCATTTTCTGAATGTAAAGATTTTAATCCTAGTAGTACAGATGAGTTCAGGTTACATAGCAGAGTTTATGGGAACTGTAAATGTGTTTGAAATCAAGTATCTTTGGCAACAACAACACAATACACGTCTAATTTCTGTAGCAGTAAAACCTCTCCAGATTTGCTTTCATATTTTATAATCAAAAGGATTGGACATTCTTGCAATATTGCAGTACGAAACCAATGCGAGTGCCACAATGCACATGGTAAGATAATAAACCAGTATGCTGTAGCCAACAGCACATCACAAGGTAATAAAACACAAAGGCTAGAGAATTTGGTTTAAATGGGAAACATTTTAGTGTATGGACTAAATACAGTAAAGATGGAGGCTGACTAAACTTGTCTTTGCAGGTATGATATTCACAATTGTGAATGTCTTACTCTGTTACTACAAAGCAGAAAATACTCCAGCGTGTAAATGTTTCCCAGTCTTTTCATTATACTGGGATGCTGCAACCTATATTTAACCCAAAGGGAGGGATGTTCTCAAAAACCAATTCACTCCTTGGCAATTATTTCTGCTACCAGTTACATAAAATGTTAGACCACTGTAGCTGCCAAGCAGGGATTACAAAAAAGAGGGCAAAAAGGCAACCTGGAAAAAGCTCTGCAAAAATTTATTACCAAGCAACATAAGATATGAGTCAAGAAACTACAGTAATCTCCCAGGCAACAACAAAAGGATGAAGAGTGCAAGTGCAAATGCTCTTCCCCTCCTGGGATTCTGGTATGAGTTTGTCCTGTCCCAGTGCATTTACAGTGTCATGCCCTTCATGTTTGGGGAAAAAGATGGTTCAGGCAACCAGGTATGTGATGTGCTGATCCCTTCCCTTCCCTTCCCTTCCCTTCCCTTCCCTTCCCTTCCCTTCCCTTCCCTTCCCTAAACCCT
>JANPWX010000317.1:1616869-1632636 GCA_024734555.1 Trochalopteron elliotii
TGTCACCGTGTAACAATCAACTTGTCCCTTCCCTTCCCTTCCCTTCCCTTCCCTTCCCTTCCCTCTGCCTGTGCTGGTGGCCACTGAAATGTGGTGCTTGTTCTGTATGCTCTGTGCTGCTGAGATGGAGTTGCAGTTTCAGCTGTCTCACAGGACCGCTGCCCCCCCCCCCCAATCCTGCATTGCAACAGGCATCAATTGCCTCCATTGCAGAAAACACACCAAGTGAGACTCAGAGATCAAGAATGGAATCAGTCCTAAACACCGAAATGGGGAGGAACAAGAAGCTGTTGAGAGAAGGAAGATAATACTACCCAAGCTATATCCATTCTGTGAGAAAACAAGAAACCTTCAATCTCCAAGGCTATCAGGCATACTCATACTGAAAAATTGGAAAATAGAAAGTGTCTTTTTACTCTATGATGAAATGATAAGTAGAAATAACAGTCTTTAGTCAAACAACAGAGCACCTCTCCAACAGAAGTTCTGGTTTAGCTAAACACTCAGAGAGTGAACTGGGAATACAGCCCACGGTTGGGTTTATTTTTTTTTTTTGTACAGACCTCTGCATGTGCTGCTCTGATGAGGTTATCATGCAAACAAAGAGGTAAGACAGCTAGTCAAGCAGTGCTTTCTCTCCCACTGATAGAACAGGAGGAAAAAGTGAGTTTGATTCTCATTTTGATTTAAATTTGTATGCCCAGGAGCAAAAAAAAAAAGAGCTCAAAGTCAAGTCTGCGTTAGGGAGCACTCCTGTGGGGTAGGTAACCTGTGAAAGTGCCACAAATACGCTTCTACAGGTGAGCCATGCTTTTGTGCATGGAACAGGCTCACTAGGTGAGAAGACTAAAAGAGCTGTGGCCCCAGCTCTCACATGGCTTCCCACCCAGAACACAAGCTTCCAGACACACCATGCAAAAGTGCTTGGCAACCCTCCTTACCTTCCCCTCCATGCCTGCTGCTGTGTATTCCTACAGAAAGTAAGATGTACTCCATCTTGTCTCCTTCTCAAGTAAAATAACCTCTTCCAAGAAAGATGTCTTTGCCATTATAAACACAATGACACTAGAAATTCTTATTAGTAAAGCTACACTGGTCAGAAATCATCTGTACCATACTCATGTCAGCAGGGCTAGGACAGACTGGCCCTTAGAAGGACAGAAAATAATTTTGTGCCAAATTCTAATTTGCAACCATAATGTTTTAGAGTTCTTGCCAGCATGAAGGAGCATTGGAAGAAGCATATATCATACCTGTTTTGACCCTGCTTGCACTTCTTACTAGTGTGAATGAGAATTTGGAACTGAGTCCATATGTGCCTCTAAATTGCTTCCAATTTCTCTACATGCTTATTTTAGCAGTAGTTGTCACTCATGTGTATGCAAATTAAGCTTGCAGAGGAGCTCTGAGTAATAGGGAGAAAACAGCCTACCACTGTTTATTAGACTACAGCTGATGCCACAGTAAAAAATGCTGTTGGTAATTTTAGTTCCCTTCCTCAGGGACACTTCCTGCTCTTCCACATCATTATGAAAACTGCTGGTGACAATGCATCTGATCCCAGTACTGGGAGCTTCTCAGAAAGACTCGTAACAAAACAGGCTCTTGAACCTGGTTTGGTTTTTTTTCCCTGCTAATCTTCCAAGTATGGATCTTCTTTATCTTCCAGATCAGAGGTGAAATGCATGGCGTGGCAGAACAAATGAGGCTTTTCTATCCTTTGCCCATGGATCTCCTAAAGTCACAGAACTTAATTCACAAGAACTGTCAGCTCAATTCCTTTCATAGCCATGATATTACCTGAAAGAATTTTTAATGTACTTGGATTTTAGTATTGTATTTTCACACTTTTCATCTTAGGTTTCATTCTGATAAATCATCTAAGACTTTGAAAGCCACATTTTCTTTTGAGTGATTTTGTCTTCTTCCACTTGGCAAGTGTCACATTTTTCTGTGATTTTCTTATGGCATTTAAAGCAACAGGAACTTTTTTATTTACTTCTCTCACTGGGCATTCACATCATTCCTCATTTCTCTAGAAAAATTTACAACTCCAGGGTTACTGCACCTGCAAAATCATCCAAAGAAGGCCATCTACTTCGTCTGACCTCCAATGCTGGTGGCAAATTTTGGTTTATATTTAAGCGAAAATTCTGAGTTATTCAGATACATATATTCAAGTTTTCAGCCACTTTACATATTAGGCATGTACTAAATTTGAATGAAATCATTTGCACATGTGCAACCTACATTTATGCATGCAAATCAGGCAATTAGGTACAAAATTACCTGATTTGCATACATAATGCTAGAACTGAGCAAGTAATATGCAACAAAAAACATATTCTATTAATATTATTTTCTTCTCTTCTGAAATTAGTTGCAACTGGATTAGAGAATACTCAAGACTTTCATCACTCAAAATGATTATATGATGAACATTTCTAGGTCTATTGATATGCTGGCTAATTGCACATCTCAAATGATACTGATTTTGTATCATGTTTGGTAACCTAGCATGAAGTTTATAATAAAATGTACAATACTACCTTTTTCATGTTTAGAATTCAACTTAACATTCATTTGTACAAATAAATCTTGAGTGCATGAATATTAAAGCATAGCAACACAAGTCCCCCAAAATTTGTTTTTGAATTAAAATTGAAATTTTTTGCTGTTTGTGTAATGCAGCTGCTTTTCCAGGCACACAAATATGGAGCTGCTGTAAAAGCATCTGAATATGTAGAAAAACAAGCCAGTGAAAACGGTTTGTGGAGTCCGGAGAGTATTTCCTACAGTACTGCAGTTGTAAGCAGACAGGTCACACCTCACACATGAAACAAGAAGCTTTTCCTCACCACAGCAACACTAGAGGGGCCTGCCTTACTGGAAGGTAAGTGCATACCCTGGGAGGGCTCTGGTGATACCTTTGACCCTGACTTCTCCTCTCCCATGGCTCTTTCTGCCTCCTACTGCCTCCCTGCTCTCCGCATGTACCAACACACTTCTTTTGGTTTGCTTCCTTTTGCTGTGCTCCGTCTTGCTCAGGAGGCAAACTCCTCAGGCACAGACCTGTCCTATTTGTCTACAAAGTCTTCTGCATACTAAGGGGCTTTAGCTGTAGAATAAATAATAACTGCACTTGTGCTGTGGTGCAGAGAAATTTTTGCATGTCTCTAACTGTTCTCATGGGCTTATCTCCAAACCCCTTCAAGCGGTTCATTATAATTTTTAAGATGGGGTCACCAATAGTCTTTCAGGTAAGGGCAGATCTTGGTTCCTGTCATGCGGTACAAAGTTCCACGCAGCATCCAGCATTTCATTCCTCATGAAACCTGGCATTCACTTTCTGATCAGATGCCCATTTTATAGACATGAGCTTCCAATAAGTTAGCCAGTGGCAATCAGACCTTCCCCACAAATACCCTGGTACCTTTAAAAAAACTAGGCAATATACTTAGGAAAATTATTTCCTCACAGCATGCATGACTGCATATGCCATAAATATAACCTGCTACTGTCTGGATCATTCACCTATCAGCAGTGTGTCAGGTCCTACTGGTTTGATTTTTTTATGCTCAAATAGCAGTTTTAAACATTTCAACATCCCCTCTTGGTTTTTCTCCTTTAATATTTAAATCATAAGCATTTCTAAGACAACCATGTCTTTGTCTTCTAAAAACTATGTTGCACATCATTGCTGACACAAGAATATAACAATAACAACCACCAAGGTATTTGACAAGATCCACATTTAAGAACCATTGTCTTGCGACAACCTTGCTTCTCATTATCTATTGCCTCTCATTTCAGGAACTTCTTTGTTTCTTATTCATTGACAAATCAGTAATGAGGGATTCTTCACCTCACAAACTACTGGTCAACTATAATTAATTTTATTTCCAGTGCCTCTGCTGTTCTGCAAAGTTTTGTTGCTCATAACTATGCAATCATTTGGCTTTTAAGTGTCTGTCTCACAACAGCTTCAGAGCATCTCTCAAGCATTTAAACCCAGAAAATTTCGCATGTCTCCCTTTCCTTTTCTTCCCCACCTACTAAAGGATAGAGTTTGTATAATTTTCCTTTCTTGCCTTTGCCACTGGCACTTGTTCTTACTTCATCCTCTATTTCAGGTTAAGCATCTCCAGATCTCCTTGACACACATCCCAAAAGAGGTATATTTCCATTTCTTGATCTTTCCTGACAGCAACCCTCCCTTTCAACACTCAACAATTTCATTTCTAGAAGCAAATGTATATGGAGGCAATTCAGCACCACCTCTGTAAGCTCAGGAATTTGTGAGAGGCACTGGAAAGTCCTGCAGGCCAAGAATGTAAGTGTATCTGTAAGTGACAGCTCAGTTGGTTAGAGTACAGTGCTAATAACACCAAGGTTGTGGGTTTGATCCCTGTATGGGCCATACACTTAAGAGCTGATGATCCTTGTGAGTCCCTCCCAACTCAGAATACTTTGTGAACTCTGTGATATGTATTTCAAGCTCTGAAGGTAAAAAACCACAGTAGTTCTTCAGTCCCAAGTAAGGTGTACTTGATTCTAATCCTGACATCTATCACACTTTCAAATGAACAATGACTCATGGCCTTTCATCATTTGTATTTGTCACACAAATCGAATTTAACCTCACAAATTCCCAAAGTGAAAAAAAATGTTTTGTAGGAGTTGCTGTGCTTATACCACAAATAACATTGCTACAAACAAATTGCTAAATGTAACCAGCCTCTCCTAAGGACCTGTGATCCTGGAGCAAACCAACTCTGTAAAATCATCAAACCCAGCAGAGAAGGACCCAGAGGAATTACAGAAAAGACTTAACAGTGGGAGCAAATTAAATGGATGAATTTGTGTGGTCTGCCTTGTTGCAGCAAGTAGATATGCTCAAAGGGGGACAAACTGCTGACTGAATGGATTTGGGACCCTGAGACAGAGAAATCCTTGGGGAAAGTAAACCAGAAATTTGTGCACCATGAAGCACATTGACTGTATCACTAAGAGAAAAACAGAGCAACTACATAAAAGATATTGGCAAAACCAATAAGCAGATATATGTCAATGGACTCTTGTGCTGTGAGGGGGAGAGACAGCAATGTCATTTATCTGCTGGTGAAAAATCAGTAGCAGACCAGGCACTCCTCCTACAGAGTCAACAAAAGCAACAGGAAGTGCAGCTTCAGGACAGACTGCTGCAATATACACTGACATGGGGCTTGGGGAGTACTGCTGGACTGGCAGAAGGTGGTTTGGGCCTGCTTAGCTCAGGGCTGATGGAGTTAAAACACACATGCACACCTGTACCCCTGGATGCCTAATGCTGCTGTTGTAAAGGGTTAAAACTGAGTAGCTACAGAAAATCTCCCCTCAACAAAGGAGGGCCAAGCAGCACAGGGAATGTTGAGCTATTTGGCTCTTGTTCGGGCCAGGCTGAGACTGCCTCCAGAAGCATACTCTCATGGCATCTGGGCTGCATTACATTCATGGGGAATGTGCTCATTTACACCCAGGGAACATCACTACCTGTGTGTTCAGAGATGAAAATAGCCTTGGAATGACTTCCACAGGGTGTGCTGGTAGAGCTTAAATGGATTGCCACCCACCTGAGAATTCCTGTGAGTAACATGATGGAGGAAGTGGCATGGAGGGAATGAATTCATGTTAGACTACAGCATTTTGCTACAAGAGGTAAAGAAGAATTATTAGTCCTACACCAGCTTACAGAAGGTCCTCCTGAGAGCAGGGATACTCCAATGATACACAGCTGACATGCAAACTTGCACAAGGGAAAGGATTATTCTCTGGAGCATATACAGGTATGTGCCCATCATATACAGATATGTGTGCCATTTGAGACATGGAGCTGTTCAACAGAGCAGTTAGAGAAACTCCTGTGTAGTAAGTGAGTGGTATAAAGTTGAATTGAGACCAAATGGTCTTAAATTGTGTGGGAACTCCGCTGTGAACCAAATGAAAAACCAAGAGAAGTCTGGTAACTACATTGCCAGGATTCCTTAAGGAACAACAGCCAAAAAGGCTTAAGAAGCTTAGTAAAAGTGCTATCCATACCCAGACATCTTTAGGCATCAAAGAATGTTGGTGTATCAGTACACAGACTCTACAACCCTGAAACAGAACATCATCAAGAAGTCTGTGTGGTAATAGGATGGGTCCCCATCAAACTGTAGAACTTAGTTTGGACAAGACCCTAAGAGTAAGGATGTGTGTGCTGCCAAGGACTGATGCCTTAACTGCTTGCAGTAAGTAATATAAAATATGGTGACTCTCAGAGCGCTGGGAAGGAATCAGGCAACTCTACAAAGCTCACGTGAGGAGGAAATGATTTGGAAGAAGTGACATCCTACAGTTCCCACAGACTCAGGCCAAGATATGAGTAGGAAGGGCCTGCTTCAAGCAGGGAAATAACCTTGCTCTAATATAATACCTTGCTTCTAAGGCTTGAAGAATTTTACTGGCTTTAAGCATCTTCCATCTTTTGTGAGCTGGAGGACATATCTGACAGCTATGCATGTGCTGGTCAAATGAGGAGGAATACAACTGTATTTACATGTTTTATGCTGGAAGGATTATTTTCCTTAAGATATTAGAAAATAAATCTTTAATTTTACGTAAGTCCTCCTTTACAACAACAGAAAGGAAATCTGGGGGGTTTTAAAGTAACTTAAACCTGTTGTTGTTGTTTTCAACAAAGGTGCTATAAAGAACTTTTACTGATATATAGTTTATGTTGTAAATTATTTCCATAGCAACCCGATCATGTCATATATTCTGGGTTATAACTCAGAGGGAGAGGGGATGGGAAAAGCACAGAATGGAGACTACAGAGCAAAACCTGTCCTGATTATTACCTGAATCTTGAATGTTCTTTTTAGTCCAATTTGTTTAAACAGTGTTTATTTGCAGGCAATGTTGAGGATCCAGCCAGGCTGCACCTGCCTTCCCATGCATGCTCAAACACAGCCTAGGATTGCACATCTTCAAGGGAGAGCAGGGTGGGGTTCCTTAAAATGACAGAACATTCTGCAAGGAGGAAGCTTCAAGCTGGAACTTGCAAAATATGTACTGTAAAAATCCAGCCATCAGAACACGGAAGATCCATGGAGAGACCTGCAACTAATCACGCAAAAACCTGAAAGGAGCTGCTCTTTGTATTAAGCATGTGCAGTGCAGTTCTCAAGAAATGCTGTCATCAGTTCTAGCATGAGGAAAGACAGGTACAAAAGAGCATGAGAATTTCTGCATTGCTTCCTGGTACTTAACTGTCACACAGGCCACTAGACATTCTATCAAGGCTGCTGACTAATTAATCTATCTTAGGCCACAGGTCCTCGTTAGCACAATGTGACCAGATATCCACAGATCACACAGCTGATACTATCCTTGATGCCTGCACCTCTTGCTACCTCCCCTCCAACAGAAATGGTGCAGTGAGCACAGCTGAATGAGTACAGTTGCAGAACAGAAAAGTTGACTGCTAGAAGGGAGGGTGAAGAGCTGGGGCTTGGAGTCAGAGAACCATTCAAAACCACAGCAAACGTTTGCCAAAAATGAGTATGTGCACTTAGCAAGGTACAGCTCTTGAAAGGCTGCATCTTTTTGATAAGATACATAGCATAATCTTTCATTGCAGGAGATGGGATACAATAAATGTGCCAACTGGCCCTTCTTATCCATGCAGTCTGAATTCTTCAGGGAGGAATTATCTTTACATGTAACAGGGAGTCAAGAACATCAACAATACATGAGCAAGTAATAAAAAATACTCCAAAATTTACTGCTGCAGGAAGACAAGAGCTCTTTCAGTTGTTTTAATCTCAGATGTTTTATACTTTGTCTTTTTATTTTACAGAAATCAGTTACAGAGACTGAGAGAGTTCTAAGAGAAAATGTCTAGCATATCAAGCTAGATCAAATAAACTTTCAACATCTACGAGTCAGTGACCTATATTTTGCAGTAGCAGACCAGATATTCAGGCTTCCCACTCCCTCCCTAATTCTGCCCCTAGCTCTTACATACATCAAACCTACAAAGGAGTATTGTCCTTATTCCAGCTGTGTGCCAGTCTGGACATGTTCGAATGAAAACCTGAGCTACACTATGATCTTGCCTCTTGTTGCCATGATGTGTGCAATGAAGAGTAAGATTGCCTTAGATAATCCGGAATACAGCAATTCAAAGCAACCCCGTCCTGTCTTTGATTTGGATGTGGTGTGCTTTCCATCATAGCCAAAGGGGAGCTCCTACCTCTGACACACAGGTATGCACTCTCCTTCACCCCAGCCCTCTGTATGTTGCATCAGCAAGAACAGCAACAGCCTCCAGCCTTGGAGCTATCAGAGTGAAGGACGTACTCTCGCTACAGGCAACTGGCCTGGCACTGAACGTTGCTCCCAAGCACCTGTGTCACACAAGCGCTTTTCAGTTCAGCTGCACAGTTGTTGTAACAACATGCTTTTATTCCAGAGGAAAGGAGACTGGCATTTGGGGCAGTAACCAATGGCTATGGTCTCCCTTGTTCTGATAGGCGTTTGCTGTGTAACCCTGGCTCAAACACTTGAGATTACCCATCTGGGAAATTGATAAACTAATGTGGTAATTTGAGGAGTAGCTTCACCCTTTCCTAAGCGCAGTTCTCAAATACGGGTAGCAAAGTCCCAGGCAGCTTTGCATAAAAAGCACTTGCTTAAAAGAAGGGCAAAACGCTGTTTTGGCGTCAAACCGACTCGGGGCTGCTCCCCCTGGAGAAGCCCCCTATGCCTCGCCAGTTTGGCGGAAGGAGAAGCAGGCTGCTTAAATCTGTGGTTTGCCTGAGGAGCGAGCGGAGGCTTGCAGCAGCATGGCTGCTTTCTCTGCACATTCCTCTGGTGACGCTGCTTATTACCCAGCATGCAGATAACCCTGAGTCAAGGCTTTGGTATGAGCGGCGCTGCCAGGAGCTGCGTGCTTGGAATAGAGGGTTACAGTTTAAACCGAGGTGAAGCGCCGTCCCCAGCCAGCTGCACCCTGCCTGCCTCTCCTACTCGGCTGGAGCCAGCCACCCCTTCACCTATTTGCAGAAAAGGAGCTTTCCAGTCCCTCCCCTCCACCCCATCGCTCACCCAGGGATCATTCCCATTGAGAAGCTCTCAGTCTAATAGTAATCCCGACGAATTTAGCTGCTGCTAATAAATCCCACCCTCTGCCCCTCCCAACCTGCCTCCATGCAAATCCATTTGTAGGTTACTTGAACAATAGCGGAGCTGTAATGAGCCCTCCCCTCTGGCAGCCTGCAGGGAGGGAGGGGAGGAGGATGATGACAGTGGGGAATTCTGCTCGGCTCCTTGAAGCTGCACAGACATGTTTCATGTCCCCATTCCCATCCCCTGCGCAGAGGCGGGCAGGCAGGAGGGCAGGCGGACAGGCAGGGGATCACATGGCTGTCTAGGTCGGCCCAACCCAGCGGCAACTGCATGCCCTGGCGACCCTCCCCAGCCCAGCCCGGTTTGGTTCAGTTCGGTTCAGTCCCTGCCTAAGCTGCCATGCCGCAGCAGTGCCAAGCCGCTGAGCGCTGCGGTGGAGTTGCCAGGCTCAGCCTCCACTTCCTAAACAAAGTAAAGGGCCTTTGCCCGGGCCACAAAAAAAAAAAAAAAAAAAAAAAAAAAAAAGAGAAAGATACCCCAGTGAAGCAGACTTGAGCGAACGGGTGGCCTGGCACACCCAGTACTGCCGGGAGAGTAGAGCCAGCCAGAGAGAAAGGCTCAGCTCTCCACTATAGGGCTTTGGGGACGACAGAAAACCAGAGTCTTCACGCTGTTAAAGATGATCGTGTAGGAAGGGGGCGTTTTCCTGAAAATAAATTGCTATTTGCAGCAGTTCACATCTTAAAGGTTTCTTTGCAAAGGGTCATAAAAGCAGCAGCGAGTGCATGTGGCCGATCAGGGCTACGGAGGGGGGGTGGGGGGCGGGGAGGGCTGTGAGCGGATGCCAAATCAGCTGAAACCTAAGAAGCTTGACCTTCCTCACCTCCACCCCTGCTCCCACCGCCTCCTAAAAACCTTACAAGGGCGCTTCGGGAAAGCAAGGCACACAGCAGCGAGGAGAATGCAGTCTCAAGCCGGCAATAGGCAGGGCTTTGTGGCTGTGTCAGTGAAGGGGGAGAGAGGACACTTCAGGGTAGCTGCGTCCACTCGGCAACGCAGACTTATACTGGCATGGTTCATTGCATCCAGCCAAGCAGTCAGACCTTGGAATCTTGAACCTACCTAGCCCCAAGTAGCTCAGCCAGTCCAACCAGTCACAGGCTGTACTGGCCAGACAGACTTTCAGTGAGCATCCTCCCCTTCCCATTCACATGTCTAACTGCTCCCTTCTGCTGTTCACTCTACAGTTCCTTGAATGGCTGAAAGAGAGTGGGTTTGCTGTCAGAAACTTGAAATGACATGTAATCTCCCATGTTTCTTCTCATGGAGTTAGGCAAGTCCCTTCCCAGGGAGAAGAACTGGATTCTTGCAGGGCCTCCTAGTCAGGGGTAGCAGCACAGGCCTGGGCTGCCCTATGGCAAAGACGTGGAGACAGAAATGTTTGTCTGGCTAATCAGAGGAGCCCTGTGGTAGCCTCAGTCAGTGCACACATGCCTAATTCTTCTTTTAAGACATACATCTGGGAAAAGACCTTGTATGCTGTTCTTTTCACATCATCCTATCAGCAGAGGCATTCCCCTTCCCAAACTGCATTAGAGGTTTTAAGGCAGGGGCTGAAACAACAAAAGCTTGGTTACATGGTTTTCAAACACTTTGAAGATAAACCCAGTAGTGTTGTGTTTCTGTACAGGAAGGTTTAACCATGGCCACTGCATCTTCTGGGGCATGGCTGTGAGGACAACTCTGTAGGTATAGAGCTATGTTTTGGGTAGAAAATGTGTGCTGTAATGGATTCTGATGGCTGAACGCCAAGGGGGAAGCTGTTCTGCTTCAAGAATAGCCTTACAAGAGTCAGCACTACAGTGACAGTTCAGTACTCTGCTGCAGATCTACAGGATGTGTCACTTTGGCAGAGAAAGAGGCTGCTAATGCACAACACAATCCATCCTACAATGAATGGAGAATGACTGCATACCAAAAAAAAAAAAAAAAAAAAAAAAAAAAAAAAAAAAAAAAAAAGGCAAGACCTAGGGAAAAGGGAATCTGCAAGGCAACTACTGCATAGTAAGCTGGGAACCTGAGAGCTCTGAAGACAAAGCCCTTTCCCTTGAGGGGAAGAAAATCTCAGCTCACAAGACACATAAAGAAGCAGAGAACCCTTTTTCCAGTGACTGCTGCAGCCCTGCAAA
The DNA here is from genome assembly GCA_024734555.1 of Trochalopteron elliotii. Taxonomy (NCBI): domain Eukaryota; kingdom Metazoa; phylum Chordata; class Aves; order Passeriformes; family Leiothrichidae; genus Trochalopteron; species Trochalopteron elliotii. The sequence continues at coordinate 1,628,209 of JANPWX010000317.1, forward strand.
GCTGTGCTGGCAGCCAGCCTATTTGAAGACATGGCAGTTTCAAAACAATGTTAGTCCTGACGAGTTCAGGGAGGCGAGCATGCTCATATGCACAACATTGCTAAGCAAATAAAAAAGATAACAAGGTTTGTATTAAATTACACCAGTTACCATTGGTAAACTCGAGCTCCTGTTGGAACTGTAGTATTTCCCCCAAATGGACATAGCAGCTCTTCACTGCACAAACATGTCTATCTCCAACTCACACACAGCTGCCAATGCTTAAAAAACAAACATCCAGTGACACACATGTTCTAACCCATTTCTAAGAAAATGGGCTACAAGGCTATTAAAAGAAATGTCAAGAATAATCTAACTGGGGAAAAAAAAAACCAAACCAAAAAGCAAAACACAACAATCCTCCCTGGGAAAATAAACCATTTAAATATTTCCCCATTACAAGAAGGAATGAAAGCACAATAAATGACCACCTGGACAAATAAATTAACTTACACCATTTATTCAAGCAAACATTGGGCTGTACCTTAAATAACTGGCAAGTATGGGGGATGGGAGCATTATTGTAAAATACAGAAATCAGCTGAATCTCTGTACATGAGACTCACTCGGCAGCTCCCTTTCCCTCCTCAATAAAAGGTTACAACTTATTTGTCAGCTGTGGACATCTTCAGAAAGATAAAAACCTATGGAGTGGGTTCAAAGAAATGCTGGCTAATATGCCCAGACTGGCTGCTTAATGAGCCAGAGTAAAAGAAAAGGTCACATGGTTACAAAAAACCTCCATACAAAAAACGCCTCATAGCTATGGTTAACTTTAATTAACTGCAGTATTACAAATCAAGCTTATTTTCCACCTATGTCTACTGCACCTTACCTTTCCTTTGCCTGCTAAAAATCAAACTCATTTGTCTCATAAGTGATCTTACGTTTCAAAATATAAGAGCTTTTAAAAAATTATCTGAAATTTTAAAAATCCACCAAATGGGTCTCTTTCTAGCTATAACTACTGATGAATGATTTCAAGACTACAGGAGTGGTTCTGTTTATATAAATCAGGGTATTCACGCTTCTGTGACATAATTAAATGTTGAATAACCAGTAGTTCTTCCCTTTTAATGGCAGTTGCAATTCACACATGAATATTACTTCTCCTTAAGTTTAAACTTGAATTTCAACCATGTGTACGATTTTTTTTCTCTGTCAGTCGTGAGCTTACAATGTTAGTCTCCCTATCTCACAATTTAAAAATAAACTGCTGTGTGAGAATTGCATGCTTAGAAATAACTGAAAATAGGATCAGTACAAATCTATACTCTAAAAATCATGTAAGTTGTATCCAACAATTAAATCATAAAGGTTGACTCTTACAATTAACTCAAAACACTTTTTCTGCATTACTTACTTCTTCAATCCATTACGTAAGAACAATATGTTTGGAGATTTTAAAGCACTGATATATCACTTGGGAGGAAAAAAAATATATACACACACACAAAGTCATTGCCTGAAATCACAGATATAGTGATGCCAAATACTAAATCTCAAAACAAAAAACCCCACCCCCTCCCTGCACACATGAAACAGCCGGAGTGTGTATCTGTACAAGAGAGCAAAGATCTGTAGGCACACAAAGCATATAGTCTCAAGGCTTCTACCATCCTTCCCACCAGGAATACAAATCAAGTATGTATTAAGACGGAGCAGATACCAAATGCCATGCAGACTCTCCTTTATATAACTATGGGGCTTTGGCAGGTGGGGATCCTTACTATTCAATAAAATTGAGAGCTCATAACCTATGATACTGTTACATTTGGAACAGCTCTATGTTCTGCTGGTCAAACTGCAAAGGATTTCTGCAGTGCTGCTGGTTTTGTTTCAGGTTTTCCCCATTCCTCCATTTGCCTCACTGGAAAGGACAAAGTTCATATTAGGTTTGTTTGCATTTTCTAGCTAGCATGAGGCCTGTGTATTTACTTTGCCTGTTGATCACTTAACAGATATTACACTGCTGCAATACCTATCTCCAGAAAATGCCAATGTCACACAGAATAGTTAATTATACAAAGAATCACATATAATCATTGCCAAAAAGAAAGCATTCACTTCAGTGCTTAAAGGAAGCTTCCTTGCCTGAAAACACAATAAAGCCCCTGAACTGTTCATCAATTCAAGTTATGAAAAGCCAGTGCCTAAATGAGGTAGCAACCCACCAGCTGCAACACCAACTGTAGAAGATGTTATTTCATGCTACCCTTTTTTTGTGCTCTGTTCAGCTACAGTCCTGCCTCACCATGACTTTGTGGCTAATGTCAAACTTGGACAACCACTCTTAAAATCAACTAAAATTATTAACCATGTGATGCTGGGTTTTGGTTGTTTGGTGTGTTTTTTTGTGAAAAGAGGGCTTCATTTTAAATCTCCAGCCTTATTAAATTGTGCAGGCAATGTATGCATCCTGTATTGCAAACAGCTTGCAGCTGGAGAGCTGGTGGGGGGGAGGAGAAGGGAGGAGGAAATGAGATGCAGGAACAGTAAATAGAAAATGCTTAGTCAGCAACCGTTACTGCAACATTAAAGGTGAAATGTAAATAGGCACAGCGCCAAGATTTAGGTAAGTTTGATAACACCATCAACATCATCATCTTACTACATATAAGTGAAAATGTGCATACAAGTGCCACAATTACCACAAGGAACTGCAGACTCTTGGTATAATGGAGACCTTTAAAAAGGCAACATGGCTTGCGCATACTGCCTAAGCTTAGAGAAAAACAAAACTTGCTACTCAAGAAGTATTAATATCAATTGAATTTATTACAATTTACTAAGCTCCAAGGCACATTACAGTGTTCTGTTAACTACAGAAATGTATAAAGGACAAACAGAGCATGTTTCTCATGTACAGCATTTTGCTCTACTGTTCAAAAGCATCCGTGCATCAATAAAAGCAAAAACAAAAAACACATGAAGATTAAAAACGTTCAGATCAATAGAAACAAACTGAAACATTTTCCTTACAAACTTGCAACAAAAAACCCTCCCCCCACAGCCACCCCACCGTTTTGCAACAAAAAAAAAAAAAAAACAAAACAAAAACAAACAAACAAAAAAAAATAAAGTGAAAGACTAACACTCAGGGCTTGTAAAACGTAAGCTGTCACCATTTTTGTAGCAATTTTTTAGGCATCAACACTGGCCTTGGCAAAAAAAAAATATTTTTTTTGTCTTTTGTGTTTTTCTTCTTCTTTCAGAGAAGTGCATACATTTACAAAAATACACACCAGCAGCAGGTAATCGCTAAGGGCTATTAACTTTGTACCTAGCCAACACACTGCCAAAGAAATGAGAACAGGTATTATGTAGTAACCAAACAATATTATATTCTGTTTAACAAAAACCAGCTCTATCCTTCAAATGAAGAAGAGTACATACCTTTGTTTCAAAATATAGAAACATACGACGAAAATAATGTCTATACATAAGACTAACTTTTGCAGTTTGTTATATTCACAATTCTACATCTTCAGGAGTCTGAAGGGATTGGATTTCTTATTCAAGGGTCTCTCTCCTTTTTCACTTTAACGTCCCCAGCTAAAATGGTCGCGATCTCGCCCTGCATAAATGCCCAAGGCACATTGGAACCGACTAGGGGGCATTTCTCTCCACTGGGGCAGTAGACTTCGCCAGTCGCCCCTTGGGCCTTGATGCTCTCTCTGGAACAAGGGAAGCAGAACTTGTGGCTGGGCACAGAGGGGCACTGAACAAAGTGGGTGTCCTCCAAGCGTTCGTGGCAAATGGTGCAGCACAGGGGCCCACTGTTGGCCATGGGGGAGTCTGGAATGTTTTGGGGGTGCACTTGGTCCATGGCGGGGTGGGTGCTGGGGGGAGGAGGGGCCACTTGCAGATTCATGTCCCCGTTGCGGGAGGCCAGACGGCGCTGGCCCGGCACCGAGGCCGGCGACACGGGGCTGCTGCTGTTCCTGCGGGTGGACGTGGTGGAGTGCACCGAGCTGCCGTCCTTGGGCGAGTGGGCATTGCCCAGCGTGTCGGCTACCGACATGAGCGCCGCCATGGGGGACTGTCCGTTCTGGGGGGCGGACTCGGGTGGCGTGGTCCGGTTGGAGTGAGGCCCGAGGGGCGGCGGCGGCGGGGGACCCCCGCCGTGCACCGCCCCGAAGCCCCCGGCCGACATGGTGAGCTTGAGCGCTTCGCTCTGGCTGGCCATCCACTGCTGCCGCTGTTGCTCGTCGCTGAGCTTCAGAGACCCCTCGGCCGAGTCCGAGGGCTCAGGAGAGGCTTTCCTCTTGCGCATCGCCCCGCCGCCGCCGCCGCCGCCGCCACCGCCAGGTCCCCTCGGGGGCTTCGGGGCGGTGCACGGCGGGGTTTTTTTTTTTTTTTTTTTTTTTTTTTTTTTTTTTTTTTTTT
>JANPWX010000317.1:1637632-1649961 GCA_024734555.1 Trochalopteron elliotii
GCGGCCACCGGCATCGCGTCACTGGCGCGCAGCCGGGCGCACGGTGCCCGCGGAGACAGCGCGCAGCGGGGGAGGGCCGGGGGGGGAAGCGCTTGCACGCTCGGCGAACGCGGAACCTCTCCCAGCTGGGCTGTGTTGGATGGATGTCTTTCTTTCAGTACCTCTTCCTGATTCCTTTGTTGCTAGAAACGCCGAAACCTCCGTCCACCGCAGGTTTCCCTCTGTGCTTTAAAAGGACTCAGTGTTTCTATGGCGAGGTGCCACGGCTCCCTTACACTGGCACGCTCAGCAGTCATGCAGCACCGACGGGGAAAGATACCTTCTATTTGATTAATAACGTTTTGGAACTCACACGACCAAAAACCTTTTCTTTAAATATTTCACTTCGTATCACCAATGCGTGTCATTCCCATTTTTAGTTCTCTAAAGCATTTTATATGTGTCTGGTTCTAATCTACAAAGCTGGCAAATGAGTTTGATTATATATGTGTATGGAATTATTTTATAGGGAAGCCTTAATGAAATACATACATTAAAGTTACAGAAATTGTAGGACCAGATAAAATACAGCTAGAAAATCAATTGTGACAAAGTGACTCTTTTTCAGGAGAAACTTGTAAAAGCAGTAAGTAGAGATAGAAAAGTCTTCAATTTATGTGAGTCTCCTGTATGCAAATTGACTGAAGAAGATGCGCTAAAGGGGAGTGGATTTCACACTTAGAAATTTCATACCTAAACTGTGGACGTTACAGAAGCTTCACAGAAGTATGGCAGATGAAAGCTGGTCAAAGTAAAAGTCGTTCCTTCCAGCCACAGTGATTTAGTGATGGCTGCAGGATTTCTACATTAATATGTCTTTACTTGACTAAACAAGCATGTGTTCCCTCTGATTCATACTGGAATGTCACCTCCTTTCCTCTCCTTTTACTGCCCCATGTTGATCTTCACATGAGGCGCAGAACTGGGCTGTGGTAAAAGGTCAGCCTCTGCTTAAAAAACTCGGGTTGAGAGAGCTGAAGATTTCCCTTCATCCTACATGTCTGGGAATGCAGAACTGCAGCATATCCTGACTGTATTTCAGTCCCCGGGTTACACAAATCCAACACATGACAAGACACTCCATGTGCTTGAACTACCCCTCACCCTGGATCCTCGCTCCACTGAATCCTCCTGCAAGAAAGCCCTTTTTTGGTAAACTCACCTCACAGGAACAGACTTCTTGGCTCACAAGAGCAGTCTTACAGTGGGTGTAAACAATAATCACCTTAGATATAATCTAGCCTCCGAAAACCATTTACAGGTGCTGTCAACTCCCTTTATAGTTTGTGAATAGAAAAAGAGAGAGATTAGCATCTGTGACCCGACCAAACTGCCTTTACTCTTACTTGCAGGATACACAGTTGCGGAAATATGTTTGTCTTTCCGTAATGATTAAACTTTGATTTAAACTTTGGTCATGGGCACGTACTGTACCATTACGCAAGCAGCACTTAAGGATGAAGTGTCAGCATAGCAACAATATGGGCAGCAGCAGCAGTGATCTCTGCAAAGCTGATTGATGAAGAGAACTGTAATGTAAATGCAAATATATGCCACGCTGTGGCACCTTCACAGGGAACGACTTGTCAGTATCAATTTAATCTGGGTAGGGAAAAATAGATTGAACGGTGGCAATGTAACATGCTTCCCATCTATGGCAGCACTGTCCTTGTGAGAGTAGCAGCAAGATTTCCTGCTCACCTTCTGCCTTTTCTCTTTGCCATGTGAGTGACAGGACAGGAGCAATCCAGATCGGTCTTGCTGGATTTATACTAAACACGTCTGATGTTTATTTATCTCTGAAATAATCCAGGGATTAACGTTACTTTTGGAGGAGGCAAAGAGGAAGCCCAAACAATGAATCCATTCAGGTGTCTAATCTGACTCACTGAAAGAAAGAAGCGAGCAAACAAAAAATAGCGTAAGAACCCCCCAAACAGTGGATTGTTTAGTGGCATGACGGGGAGTGCAGGTAGACTGGAGCTGCGGCTGCAAACAATTGCTACCCAGCTACTGCTTCTTGTGCAGGAACACAAGTCAGCACTGTGGGTGCAGCATTAGGGATTCTGCAGAGATTGCCCAAAGTTTATGACCTGCCAGTAGTCTGAAAGGACAAGGACTATAATTTTCACAATCAGAAGTGAAATCTACTAATTCCTTCCTTTCAGTCCTACGATAAATACTTCCATCTGATAATCCCCTTCCCTTTATTCCTATTACCATCTTTATTTGAAAGTACACACATGCACATATGGGTCTGTGTAACAGTAAAATGGCAGGTGAACCATCAATTGAAATGAAGGAATCAAAATGATCATACAAAATACAGCATGCAGGAGCTAGACACTACCTTTCCTAGTGCCACCAGCAGGTATGGAAACCAGAGGGTGCAACACACCATGAAGGACAAAGTGACAAAACCCAGTTGGCCTGGCTGCAACCCAGGAACTACTCTGTGCCACTCCCAGACACGAGCTCCCAAAACACGGGGGTTACTGTTGATCTGGATGAGGGAGGAGTACTGTGGATTATCGATCAGCAGTCCAGTGTTAATTATGCAGAATATAGGACAGCCCCAAAGTTTACAAGTGATAATAATTAGGAGCCCATGATCTCAGCAGCTTGGAAATGAACACTCTGGGTCTGGCTCTAAATGCTCACAGCCTGGGAATATGTTTAACTCTTTCCTGCTTGCTTCACAAAGTTTTGGCACTGATCACTGCAGCCGTCACAGCAGCTGGCTCTTCTGCAGGCACTCACCTACAGAAATGGCTCTTTCTTTACTGATCAAAACAGCAGCTACAGCTGGAAAAAAAATACAAGAACGAGAAGAGTATCGCACTACAGAAAGTGTAATTTACATGGATTTACCTCAGAATAGCAAATAAAATCCGTCACAATCAAATGACTGGCTTCAAAACAATGCAGAGATTAGCAGTGAACAGAGCACTTGGTGGTAAAGAGTGTTCAGCAAATCAAAACACAAACACTTCAGGAAGAAGTTGCATAATTTTGTCAAATTAAAAGTTAAACAACATTGTCTTCTACTAGAAGCTGCCAGGAAGTGTCAAAACACTCAGTTACAAAGAATAGGAGTAGTTACATGTTTCTGTTTATCGTTTCAGTTCTCATCTCATTATAATTCTGTTTTTTTCCTACCATTTTTCAGGTAGTGAGCCTTGTTGACATACAGAGCTTATTGCGTTCCCACCTAGGAACTCTTCTTAAGACACTTTTCTTAACGGACTGTGTCTCTCGTTTCCTCTGCTTTTCCCGGTCCCATTTCCACAGCGGCGCTGGAGCGCGGAGCCGAGGGCACAGCGGGGCGGGCGCTGCCCTGCCCTGCCCTGCCCTGCCCTGCCCTGCCCTGCCCTGCCCTGCCCTGCCCGCAGCCGGGCCGCCCCACGTGTGCAGCAGCCGCGACAGCTCTCCAAGGCCCCCGACACGGCCTCTCCCTTCGGCCCCGGGAAGCACTGAGGGGTTCCTCTTTGAGACCCACCTCCCCACGCCGATTTTCCTACAGCTGTCTTGAAAGTTCGAAAACCTGCCTGGGAGCCTAGATTTCCACACATTAACCTTTGCCAAATTTTACAGCGCAAAATAAGACACCTATAATTAATTCTGCTCACTCTGCAAGGGACTAGCGACTGGGCAGTGTGTTTTAGGCTGGGATATGCAGAGCTGGGGCCTCCGCTGTTGTTATTTTTACTTTTTCCTGGACTGTTTTCATCTTACATCCTGTGGACGTAGTAAACAATCAACAACAATGAATCAACTGAATCGGTACATTTTTTAAGGCTATTCCCACTGAGAGCCACTTGCACTTTCGTGACAGTTAAGAATCTGCCAAATATTAGCTTAGTTACCAGCAAGACAGGCTCCTCCCTCCCTTCACCCCATACACAGATTGTTTATCAAAACGTGCTGCCAAGAAAAATATCCCTGCTTTTGGCCTCCACCAGTGATTAATAACACTTGAGAACTGAACAAAACTTTACTGTGTTTCCCAAAAAATAAGGGAGGTGGGAAATGGGGGAAGAAAAGAAAAGAAAAGAAAAGAAAAGAAAAGAAAAGAAAAGAAAAGAAAAGAAAAGAAAAGAAAAGAAAAGAAAAGAAAAGAAAAGAAAAGAAAAGAAAAGAAAAGAAAAGAAAAGAAAAGAAAAGAAAAGAAAAGAAAAGAAAAGAAAAGAAAAGAAAAGAAAAGAGATACCTTGACACTATCTTAAGTTATTTCACTTGGCATAACCTCCTTTTCCTTTCTAACTAGGCCATCTGAAAAGACCAAACCCACTTTTTCTCCAAGACCATGTTACAAATGCTGATTAATATTGTTATTGAAAGAAGGATGATATGGACAGAGGACAATGGTGAGAATAGAAGGGGGAGTGGCGGCAGTTTCTTTTATTAGCACGTATCAGGATGAGCTAAGGGGAGAAACCAAGAGGAAAAAAAAGATCATTTACTTTTTTTTTGCAAAGACTGTTGGTAAAATTCCTAAGGGAGACTAAGTGCCAAAATTAACTGTCTTGGTGTATTACTTTTAGACACTACTGCCTGGGTGAATTAAGTCAAATCTTCAAGCAGCAGCCAAAGATAGCTGCAAGCTGAAAAAGAGGCTCTACATTTCCTTGTTTTTTTGGTGAAACTCACAAATTTGTGGAGATTGTCTTTGCTCCAGGGTTTTTTCATCTCTCTCTCTCTCTCTCTCTCTTTTGCCTTCTGGGCTATTTTTACTATTTTATATTTGGCATTTTAAATGTGTTTTGTAATGGAAAGGCAAGGCAAGATACAAGCAATTGTTTAGAAAAACAGAAAAGTAAAAATATGAGAATACATCCTCACATACCATATCTATTTATGTGTGTACATGCATGAGAGAGTATACATATGTATGTAAGTAATATCAGGTATTTTTCATTACTCCGTTCTCCAAAAGATATTATTTAGTAAAAGATAATAAACAGCTCTTGAACAGTGGGATATAGACTAGTGGGATATAGACTAGTGAAAACAGTTTACTGAAATTAATGATGCTGGATTGAACCAAACCTTCCTCCCTTTGGAATTAGTGCCAGACATAGTTTTCCTGAACCCTGTCCAACTGCCTGAGCGACAGACAATTTTCATTTTATTTGTGCTAAAGGCTTATGACTAGTGCTGGAAAATGAAGCCCTTACCCTTGATCCCAGTGCAGATTAAAAAAAAAAAAAAAAAAAAAAAAAAAAAAAAAAAAAAAAAAAGCAGAACTGTGCCAATTTGTTTCCTCTGCCAATAGAAGCCCTTGTGCTTTGGGTAATGCAAAACAATAAAAAGTTCACATGAAAACTCTCCACTGAAAGAAAGCCCACCAACAACCATATATCTCTGCTACACTCATCAGTCATTTTCTGAGATTCTCACAATGTCATCAAAATGCGTAAGGGCAAAAAATAGTTACCAGCCAGCAATACTGTCTTGTTTTTCTGTTTCATATCTCACTGCTATGTATTTGATAATGACTGCTAAAAAATACTGCACTGTAAATAACCATCCTCTCCCTTCTGCTAACACCAATCTCCCCACATTCAGGTACTGCATGTAGATTTAGGGCTGTGCAGCCCGTGTTGTCTGGGCTAATTCTATTTCTAAGGGATGAAATACACATTTGACATACACACCCCGAGTTATAAACAGCGGCTATACCGTAGTGCTGTCAGCCAGTTAATCTCTGATTGCTTTTTCCTAGATTATTAATAAAATTAGAATCCCAAGCAGAAGGCGTTTGCTTTCATTGTACAGTCTGCACTTGTGACATGGTACATGTGGAAAATTTTGAGTGCACTGCAGTGAATGGTCTGGGGGTTAGTTTTTAGCTTCCGCTAAGTACCTGGCAGGCTGCCATGCTGAAGGATTCTGGGAACTGAAAGGCTCCCAAGTACAAACTGCCAGCATTAAGCAGTCCTGACAGCTCTGCTCCTTCCACATTTGGCAGCAGTTCAAAGTGCTCTTTCATTTGAAAGGCTGGAAGGCTGCCATGTGCAATGCAGATTTGCTGTGCCTGCTCTCATAAGGAACTGATAAATGCCGTTGCTGTTGCCATGGGGACAGGAGGCTATCAGAATGGCCTTGTGATCTGCAGCCTCTCAGCTCTGCAGGTTTGGGTTTGGGGGTTTTTTGGGTTTTGGAGTATTTTTTGTTGGGTTGGTTTTTTTTCGTGTACGTGTGGGGTTTGTTTTTTTTCTCTCTGAGATGGTGAAATAAATGTTCTAGAGAAGGTTAACTCTTGAAGGACAGGAAGTGCTGATTTGAAAAGACAGGGTAAGCCTCTGTTCATGGCTCCTCCGAAGTGCTGGGAACAAGATAAACACATACCTGCCAACTATCCCTATTCGGGAAGGACTGCCCCCAGGGCTGGGGCGGGGGGGGGGGAGGGGGGGGGATAAACTTTTTTTTGTGGGTTTTGTTTGGTTTTTTTTTTTTTTTGAAGGCCAGGAGGGAGGGAGGGAGGGAGGAAGTGAGAAGGAAAGACCTCCTTTCCCCCACTCAGTTCTTTCAGATTTCTCTTCTAGTTCATGATCTCCCAACATAATTAAAAGGCCATCCTCCTTCTTCCCCTCACTATCCCCACATAGTTTTCAGATGCTGTGGAAATGAATTAATTTACCACTGGATATTGTAGCATGCCCGATGTCTTTAGCTCTCATTAACATCAGTGGACAGCTAGCAGGATTAGACCCATTATGTGCACTCCACGTGTGGTTAGTGTGAGTAAAAAGAATGAACAATGTGATATAAGACTGCATGTCTAAGAGCAATCCTAGCCATGATGCAAGTCCTGAGAGTGAATCTTGGCTTGTTCTAGTTCCCAAGATTAAAATAAACACACCCTTGAACTATGCACAGTTTGACTGTGTGTACAGATGAGTGTGCATATCTGCTTCCGTAAAGGTGTAGAGAAAAATATAGGTAGCAAATATTTTAGTCAGAACTTATATTCATTTCCCTACATTGTCTTTTTTCTTTATTTTTCCACGTTATTTCTTTCCATCTCTGCTACAGCAATAGATCTGTCTTCCCTAAAGACATTTTGCTGCAGTCCAGTAAACTGAATTCTGTTTAACCAAGGCAAAGTCTGAGCATGACATCATAGCAGGGAACAAAGGAGTGCATCACTGCTCTCCCTGACCATGCAGCAAACTTCAGGGCAGAATTTAAAAAGACCAATACGGGTATGCATCTATGTTTAAAGGCACATGTAAAATGCAATATGCATTCTGATAGTGGCACAAAACAGGAAAGACAAAGCACTGGGGGAATTTTGTTTGTATACTCAAGTGTTAACAGCCTGAGAGCTTTGTTCAAACCTGGGGGGAAAAGGCAACCACCCCCCATGTGAACAAATCCTCCCTTCTCTGAACTTGGGTCACAGCCTTTCAGAACTGTATACTTGTATCTTTCCAATAGATGTGAACAGTCTTATATGAAATGAAAGATTATAACAGAATTTCAAAGCCACATTCAACAAATAATCTGGTTAACCACCTGCTGGTTAACTTGTAGCTTTTTAAAATTAACACCACCACTCTTACTTATTCGACTTTCACTCCACTTTGGTTTTACTCATTTTTTTACTGTATTCAGTTGTAAAGCTTTTTGGTTGTGAATGTGTTAATCAAAGATTTGAATGAAGAAAGTAGTCATTTGAAAAACGTACAAGAGAGAATTTTTAAGGAGTTACAGGGAAATACACACTATAAGTGTGTGTACACCCACATACTCATACACCCCCCCTACCTTTTCTGAGGTCTCTTCTAGCTTATATTTTCAAGCAAATTAAAGCATATGTGATTCTGAGTTTTGTATATGACATCAAATCCTGATGGTTAAAACAATTGACGTACTCAAATAAAGATAAAAGCTACTTGTATACATTTACAAAGCAATTTCAAAATTACAAACAAGGCTGTATTTCACAAGCCTTTGCACCACAATGAGCTACACCAAAGGAAATATTTCCTCCTGATTGTTTGGGATTATTTTTTTTTTAATAAATAAACGTGAAGTTAATTGTAATTCTACTGTAATATCTTTACCTGATTCTCTCTGGGTTCTTGCCTATGGTTGTCATGGTAATTTGATAATTCTGGCTTGTTCTCTACACATTCTGTTTGTCTCACTGGATTTCCTGATTATTCAGAAAACTCTTTTTAAAAACCCTCCCGTCTCTCCCCCTCTGCCCTCATTCTGGCTCAAGCCTGCTTTTTTCATTCATTTAGCATAGAGAAATGTGTACTATTTTGCTACTAATCTGCTAGGGTGAAGTTGTTTGCTCCACTTACCTGAAAATGGAGATAATGAGCACACATACTAGAGCTCTTCTTAAATTATCTTCCATAGTCTATGATAGAGGATAGAGAGGAAATGTGGAAAGATAACTGCATATAGATTTCTGGTGAAGTACTTGGATCTTAATCCTATAGATATTATTTGAGGTTTAACTGCTGCATTTCTGACAGCAGAAACATGTATTTAACTGTTGCCTTTTCAAATGTGACAGACACATTTGTACCTAGAGCGAGAGTCAGAATATATTCTCTCTATATGACAGAGTAGAAGCAATATTTTTATTCAGGGGTTCAGGTGACAATTTATGCCAAAAGAAACAAACTGGTCCTGCTTTGAATGCACCAGTTAAAACTCAAAGAAAAATACACACAGCTAAGTAATATTTAGCTTGGGTGTGTAGTTACAAAAGGTTTATGTCATTGATACGTGCATATTTTAAAAGCACTCAGCATTAAATTATGTATACAAAATATATATGTACATATTATAGATGTATAGATGTATAGATTTTATATATATATATATATATATGAAAGTACATAAAATTGCTTTCTTGGGGGCTGGGGTTCTTTGGTTCTTCCCCAGACAGTACAGGATTTTGTGACAAAAGCATGGAGTACCATTTGCACCTAGGGTTACTTTAAATAATTTGCTTGAATATTACATCTCATGTTATTACCTTTCATAGTCTTTGTACATTTGGCCTCTACACTCTTCAAGAAAGGGTATGTATTTTATTTTGCTGATCAATACCTCATACAACTACAACATGAAATCCTAAGAATCTCAAAGAATTATTTCAAGGCAAGTAAATCTCCATCATTATGAGTCATTACTGAAACAATGGTCCAATTTATTACAATTTTGATGCAGTAATTTCCACTTTACACTGTCTTTACAATGAAACAATTGAATCTGCAGTGCCTCTGAATTAAAAGTGTCTGTATCAACTAGAAGTACCTGTATCAATGAAAGCTACAAATTCTTCTGTGTGGCCTCTTTTGCTTACTTCTTCTTCTCTTTTTTGTACTGTAAAGCACATTTGGGATTTCTTACTAAGTCCTTTTGATGGCAACATGCTGTGGAATCTGCTAAACTCAGCAAGCAGTCCAGCTGTGACAGCCCCTCTATCCCAATCTATTGCCATAATCTAGGACATCAGTGACATCATCTGACAACCCATGACATCACCCTGTGGATCACAAGACCAGTAAAAGTTGCTGTTGGTGTCACAGGTGGTATTTGTAATGTGAGTGCAATGTTCACACCCGATTTTAACTGTGAAAATGCTGTTAAAATAACCCCTTGTACCTAAAAATTTATTTGGAATTTTTTCAACTGTACAAATCCTATCTTCTTCTTCTTCTTACTGTGATTTTCAAATTTTTATTGTCATTAAAATAAAAATGACATATTTTATCCAATTCCTATGTAATGGAATAAAGCAGCAATGAACACATTTTCTCTTAGGTGCTAAAAACCATGCTGAGTATCTTTGCTATTCTGTATCTCAGCAGAAAAGATCTCAGTAAATCACATGTAGGACATCTAATGTTAAAATGTTCTTAAATTTACTTTAAATTCCTATTTATTCACGTATTTCTACAATGTAGACTGCTGAAACTCAATAGACCATACACTTCATACTCAGCACAAAAATTATGCCCTCTTCTGAAAAGAAGACTGAGCAAGGCAATGGTCTATTTTACATTCTGCTAACACCTAATTATTTTTATGAAACATATCCAGTAGCATTTATTATTTGAGCAATCATAAATATTTACAAAGAAATTATAGTCTTGAAAGCAACCTACATTTTTTTCTTTTCCTAGAATGTTGTTTGTTGACATGCCTGCTAATTGTTAAAATTCAGTAATATGTCTTACTTTTATTAGTGTAAATTAGTGAAGTCTTGCTGCACAAATTATGAAGGTTTTGCCATGCAGTTGTACTAGGCTCAGCTATTTCATTTAAAAGTCAGTGTGCTCCAGCCCAATTTTTTATTACTGTTATCTTTAGTTCTGTGAAGCCTTGGAACATTTCCCAGTCTGGATCTACAGAAAGTTTCCCAGGAAAATGTATAAAGAGCCTGTGTTCTGCTTTCCTCTGCAGTGCCTATGTGCTTCTGGTGAGCTAGGTCTTTGAAGACCCAGCCCATGCATGGAGTCCAGTCAGGCTGAAAAATTTAGCAATTGAGATATTTTACAATCCAAAATCTCTTTTAAACAAAGGTGTGGTTTAGCAGGACTGGCTGCTTCTGACCACTTTCAGCCTCTTATTATTGCAGCTGCTATGATGTAAGGTTGAGTATGGTAGAGCTAAAGTAGCTGGGGCTCAGGGAGAAATGCTGAGAACAGCTGTTTTACTGTAAACATTAACAAGGGTTTCACTTCATTTGCAAGCTGGGAGCATTCACAGTTTCTGCACAAAATAATACTTCAGGAATTTGTTCTAGACATTCACAGCACACACAAAAAAATTATCCCTTCTATACATTGCTGCAGCTTTGAAAGAAGCAAATTCTCTACAGAGAGATGTATTCCATTAAAATCAACAGGGAATTTTTCACATTAATACACAGCTTCACACAGATGATACAGACACACACATAGGGAAAGAAGCAATATTTATCTGCTTTAGCTATTTCTAAAGCTCCTATCACATTAGTATCTAAGTGCCAATTAGATACCAAAAATACTCAGTTGTAGCAGACACTGATGTCTGCTGATTATTACAGAGCTACAAACAGAATTCTATCCAAGAGGGCAGAGAGGGATTTGAATGCTTTCCCCCTTGCTCGGTGCTGCAATTTATGGATGTTAGGAAACAAATTTCAGACCTCATTTCCTTCATTACATTCTTGAGGCTGCTTTATTCTGAAGCAGATGAAAAATCTCAGACAAAGTGACCTTTGCAGGGAGCAGGGGACATTCACTGACATCACATGCATCTGCATATGCACACACGGGCCAGATCCTCCAGACACTGGAAACTGTTTCTCTGCCACATTATCACTGCAATGGAGTCTGTGAGGCAGCTCAGCCAGCTACTTGTGCATCAGCCAGTGCAGACATGACAATGCCTCAGCTGCTTCGCAGCCACTGCAGACTGCAATGGCTCTTCCTCTCCTGAGTCCTTGTGAAAGGCATAGAGCTCGGAAATGGCTGGGCCAAGCCTGTTTCTCATGGATTCCTAGTTACCAGAGTAGTTTCTTGGGTACAGTGGTAGCCTCTGAAAAATTCAGTAGCTCTGCTGGTGTTACAAGTTACACAAGGGACCCACACTGGCAGGGAGACAGCCTAGGATGATGTAAGGATGGCTTAAAGCTGCATTTTCACCACCCTCTCTGAAGCCTGCCAAGAGCTGCTTGGCCAAAGCTTGGAGCCTGGGCAACAGTCCCTACTTACAGACTCCTTCTAGAAATTCCCCATATTAAATATAAAGCTATATAAATCTTCACTATCTTCTTCATTTGCTACTATTATAGTTCACAGCTAAGTAGCATAAACTCTGCTGAGCCTTTGATAAAAGACCAAGGCACACTTGGAATCCAGAAAGGCTTGTTAAAATTCATCACTTCATTGTAAAGTTGTGCCCATGCTGTTGGATATGGAGCCCTTCAAATGAGAAATAAAATTACCAATTGGACATGTGATCTTTTTAATGTTCCCAGGACATTTCCCACAAATCTGGAAGTACTGAATTTAGTATATCTCTAAAATTCAAAGCTAGTAACTATATTCTGTTCTTAAACTGTGTTTGTGTTTGCGCAGGATAAGGGGAGGTTTTTGGTGTCTGTCCTGTTTTATAGTGTTAATCTCTTGTGTACTGAAACAGCTACTGTCTCCTCCTCCAGAGTGGCTGTGTTTCTTCAGATCATGATTTGTTTTTTTATATTTTGGGATGAAACAACATAAAACTCTGTCTACCTGGTACAGGTGTAAATAATGCTTCTCTTGCATCCC
>JANPWX010000317.1:1650305-1692203 GCA_024734555.1 Trochalopteron elliotii
TCCTTCCTTCCTTCCTTCCTTCCTTCCTTCCTTCCTTCCTTCCTTCCTTCCTTCCGACAGGATTTCAGACCTCTGGAACTCTGTTGTGAGTTACCTTTCTCTAGTCGTAATTTTTATTGTACAAATGTTAAAAAAAATACTCAGTTGTTTGCCTCTTGTAACCAAAACAAGGCCTAGGCTGTCCTCTTCCACTGCCCATGCCTATAATTTCTTCACAAGCTGAATGCTGAATGGGGCTAAAGCCAGCATACTGTTATGTTTGGAACCAGGTTCAGTCCAGGAAAATGATACAAATGAACCTGGGAAATAAGTTGCAGCTTGAGAAAGTAATAAACCATGTTAGAGTGCTCACATGTAACTGGAGATAGGGGAGTTGGTTCCAGAACAGGGTCTGGAAAGGACATACTGGCACCTGTGTAATTTGTGAACCACTGAAGTCAAATTCTTTCCTCTGTGTCTTGGCAAGCCCAGTGATCAGATGAGATGCCATGGCCCGGCCAAAAGAGAGAATGCTCTGGCACTACAGAAAACTCTTCCATAGCCAATTTTTCCTGTGCTAGTAGCTCTTCTCACCACCTCAGAAATGCTTCCTGAAGCACCAGCCCAATCTCACTTTCTACAACTCAATGAAACATCTGTCACCACCACCAGAAACACTCAGAGAAAGAGTGTGATGAGACACCTTACAGCTCTGGGCCAGCAAAGAATAACCCTGCTCAAGGTTGGCAGCACCTATTCAGGCTGCTTTATCAAGGCATGGTGATTCTGAAGGGCACTGAATGCTCTTTGCCAAAGCTTCCTGAGAAAACTATGTCCAAAGGTTTTTGTGTTGTGTTGAAATTCCTATTAAACACCCCTGTAAGTGGAAACATTTGGTCTTGTTGTCTGTTCCCATTTACTAATCTCACCTAGAACCCACCTTGCCTGCAAATGTGCCAGACACACACAGCTGTCCACCAGAAAGCAGATGAAACCAGCAAATTGGGTGACTCACAACACTAGCCCACACTGTTTTTCCTCTGTTAGAAACAGGACTGTTAGGGTATTTAGAGACCTGAGAGAGGCTGACTTCTATGCATACAATTCAATGCTATTGATTCACAATCCAAATTATAAATACTTTTCAAAAATTTCACCCATTCCTCGATTCATCAGAAATAAAATCTCATTTCTTAAATAAGTGTATTTGAAAATCAGTCTGCCACTTCTGGCCCTCACTGCTGTCCTGCAACTCTTACGTCACCACCATAGCCCATTTCAATGTTCTTCATGCCAGTGAGACACTTCTGGTCATGAAGAACTGCACATATATCCCTTCCTAGTGGCCTCTTTCAGAATGCCAAACCAGTCAGGTTTAATCATGGCAAAACTCTAGGAACTTTAGGTCAGAAACCGAACCCCCAAAAAGCCAATCATATTGCTCACATTGCTTACATGAATGTTCTAGTTTAAAAAAGGGGGGTGGGGAATGGGTGGAGGGGGGAAAGATTTCTGTGATTTTCCTCAAACATTTTTCAAAGGCACTTTTTCTCCAAATATAATTCAAAACTTAATCTGTAAGGGTGTGTATGTATTCTAATCCAGCCAATGTTTGGGGGAAACACATAAAACACCAAACTGTATCACAAATGTTTTTGATTAGAAAAACAACTCCAATCTAGCCTGTTATCTGAAAACAGGCATAGTCAAGCTTCTGTAATGGGAAAATGGCTGCATTCTGTAACAGGTCAAAACAAAAATGTACCCTAGTCAAAGATAAAGTCTGACCTGATTTTTGAAGCTTTTCATTTTCATCCAGAAAAGCCAAAGGAATAATGGAGCACTTGTAAGAAGGAATATGAAAAAAAACATCAGTGCCAAATGTACTGGGAAGGGAAATATGATGGAGACTGTGAATCTCTGAAATAGACTTCCGAGGTGATAGCCTCAGGATCAGGTCCAACATGGGAATTATTACTAGGAACTTCAACCCCACAGTGCCAAAGTGAAAGGTACTGGGTTCCTAGATGGGAGTTCAGAACCTCTTGTTCTGTGTCTAGATTTTCTATATAAAGCATGGGAAAAATTAGGCACCTCTGAGTAAGGTATTCAAAACATCTGTTTATGTATTTTATCCAGTGACTATTTATATGAAATATTTAAGAAGCAGGCCAGGGAGAGAATCTAAGGCTTTGTCTGTCAGATGTGTGCCTTAACCAGTACAGTCATGCTTTCTCTTATGTTTTCTCTACTCCCTGTGACCCCCCTTCTCTTTCTTTGAACCAATGAACTTAAATTATTTTCTGCAGCATGGCACAGTTTCAATAGGAAGGGTGGAGACTGCCTGCCTCCAAAACAGCTTGCAATCTGGTGGTCAGGCCGCTCTCCTGGGACGTGTGAGTCGGAGTCTCCTCACGCACAGAACATTCCTGTGCTCAGAGACAGGAAACGGTGAGGGTGCACTTGAGAACTCCCCTTTTTTTTCTTTTTTTTTTTGTAAACTGTAGCTGCTATGATACAGATAATAAAAGGAAATATTTAACAATAACCATGAGAATTACCAACACTTATAGATGTCTTTAATCTTTGAGATTCCAAAACAAACAATGGACTATGCTGAAGCAACTTTGCCCTTTGGACTTAGCAGAAGCACCCAAGAATGCAGAAATGGGCTTTGCTGTACTTCTTAAAATGTTGTAATGCATGTTTTTTTGTGAGCTAGATCAACTCTGTAGGCTGAGTCAGAAGAAAATTCTGCTTGCACAGTATCCTTTTCTGTCCACTCTGTGAAGACTCGCTAATACCATTTCAGTTTTAACCTTCTTCAGCTCCTTCCTGCTCTTCTTGAGCAAAACTACAGCAGTTGTACTTAAGCACTGTGCATGACCTCAGAGGGGTCTTACCCACAGGTATGTACATTTGAATCACATGGCTTCCCATGAGTTTATCATCTCTTGGGGCTTCATGCAAGCAATAGTGCACAAGCTTAGGCTAAGACATGAAGAAAACTACTTCACCTTGTTACAGGAAGTTCAGGAAAGAGCTTGAAGGAAGCAGAAAATAAAGCATGTTGGATTTTGTCCCAGACAGTAAGAATTAATAACCTGACTTCCATCAGCATACCATGGGATCTCCTGTAGCTACAGCTATGGCCAGCTGACTGCCAGGTTGTTGGTTTCACATGGATTTGACAGTTTCGCAGGTTGATCCACTTTGAATCTACTTTAATTCCTACTCTATTTAAACAAAAGAAAAAGAGGAGGAATTTCTCAGCCTGCACAGCACAGCTCCTGCTGGCAAAACTCCACAGAGCTCATAGAACAGTAGGAAGGGAACTTTCCAGAAAATGGATGGCTCTTTTTCCAGCCAAAGCAACACCGGCTGCTCAGATAATGACAGCCAGTCAGTCCCAGGCTGTCTCTGTGCTGCAACCAGCCAGGAGTCTAAGCAGTGCAGGTCCTGTTTCCAGGGCTACTCCATCATCCCTCCAGCTCCTGCACTTACACGAGATGCAGTTACGATGGCCCCTTGCGGTGCCTTCATTTGAGTCAGCCTTTCTCTGCCAATTGCTGTGCATTAGCAGACCTTGTATACTGAAGGAACATGAGCCAAACCTATCTCAGTTTCTAGTTTTTTGACTCAGGAAGTATATGTAATGCAGGAAGTTATGGTTTCCCAAGTCCTTTCCATAAATAGTGTCTTTGGTGAGCATTTTGCTCCTCTATGACCCAATGGAATCACAGACAGTTAGACTATAAATAACTTCATGTCTGTATTTAAATGTTTTGCTGAATATGGGCCTAAGTAAGAAGTATTTAAAGATAAAAAGATTCATAAAATTATTTATTGGGAACCTTTGTGCATACCTTAAAAAAATAAGAACTAGTGATATTTTTTTAATAGCTTCTACAACATTCTACACCAATTCCTTCTTTTTCCTATTTAAATGTAGAGTATTTAAGACTTGTGAAAGATATGCTTTTACTTTGGAGTTTGCTGTAATTTTTGCTTTTGTATTTGTTTTGCCATACAAACATAAGTGATTTCCAATGTTATGCATTCAGGATGATCAGTTTGAGCTATGATAAAGGAGAACTTCCTTTAAAAGACCTCCCTTCACCAGCAGAAAATCTCTAGCACACGACAGGGGAGAAAAAATGAATGTCACCTATTCTGTGTCAGCCAAGATTACATCCTAAAACCTTAGCATGTGTTCTTTTTTCCCAGTTCACACAAATTCCTA
The DNA here is from genome assembly GCA_024734555.1 of Trochalopteron elliotii. Taxonomy (NCBI): domain Eukaryota; kingdom Metazoa; phylum Chordata; class Aves; order Passeriformes; family Leiothrichidae; genus Trochalopteron; species Trochalopteron elliotii. The sequence continues at coordinate 1,654,528 of JANPWX010000317.1, forward strand.
CTGCAATATCTTATTGTGGCATTAAATATTTTGAATAATTTAGATGTTGAATACCACTCAGTTTGTCTCTCACAAGAAAACACACAGAGACACATATATGCAGTAATGTATTCTCACCACTTGTAATTATGAGCCTTTATCATAACAATGGCTACACTGGGAAAACACATATTCTAACTGCATCTTTGTGAGACGTCATTTTACACACCTGGGCACGTGACACGGGCTGCACACACTATTCCAATCTGAGGACCTTTTGAGAAGGCAAGACATGCACACACTCTCTGAGCACACACTGAATAAGCAGATAATAACAACAGGTTATGCTCTGCTCTGGCTCTACCTCCCAGTAGCACCAGTCCCTGCAGCATCTGTTCCACTCTGACTCATTTGTGTCACACAGCCTGTGTGTATGCAAACAGGACTTCAGCCAGCACTGTCCATCATCTGCTTTGCAGCTTTGATACATACACATGGTGCCTCTTGCTGCAACTTCTGCTTCTGCTGCTATTGGTTTGGATGGGATCAGACTTTGAGGAACTAACTTACACACAGTAGTTTGGGACACAAGGGTTCTCAATGGCTAGAGTTCAGGGCTGCAGGGCTCTCCCTCACCCTGGACAAAGGGAGACTGTCCTGTTCAGAACAGAATACCTCTGCTACTTGTCATCTAGCTTACTCCTGTAGCAGAGCCTATCAAGTACACATCTCTCCACCAAACAGAGGATGGGAAAAGATGAGCATGCAGGGGAGGACTGCTTCACATTCTACAGAGAGAGGATAGACAGTGACTCCACCACTTTAGATAAGGAGTCACTTTGTGCAAACAATTGGAGCCTGCCCAGCAAGATGATGGGCTTTATCCTCATGTCCATAAGCACACAGATCTGTTCACAAAACCTGGACATTTCTGACTCCTGCTACCAGCTTTGCAGTGACAGAAGAATTGTCAGCTGGCCAGCTCAGATGTGCTCAGGTCCACCATACCCAAATGGTGTTGCCCTGAGATCTGTTGTGGTTTGACACTGGCCAAACGCCAGGCACACATGAAAGCTGATCACTCACCCTCCCTTGTTACAGCTGGACAAACAAGAGAAAAATTTAACAAAGGGTTTGTGAGTTGAGATAAGGACCAGGACAAAACACTCCAAGGGCAAACCAGGCTCAACTTAGAGATATAAAATGAGTTTACTACTAACAAAACCAGAGGAGGATAATGAGAAGTAAAACAAGCCCTTAAAAACACCTTTTCTTCATGCAACCCCTCCCTCCTTCCCACTGACAGCACAGGGAAACAGGGGTGGAGGTCTTGGCCACTTTGCACCAAAGGTTTGCTTCCATCGCTCAGGAGAGGAGTCCTTCTCCTGTGAGACTGTGGAGTCCCTCCCATGGAAGACAGTTCTCTGTGAACTATTCCGGCATGGGCCCAATCTCATGAGCAGTAGTTCTCCCAAAACTGCTGCAGAGTCCCTCCCATGGGCACACATTCCTCCCAAAACTGCTGTGGCGTGGGTCACTCTTCCACAGGGTGCAGTCCTCCAAGGACAGGCTGCTCCAGCCTGGAAGCAAGGGCCCTCTCTCTTCACTGGATCTCCCACTGGATCCCAGCCTCCTCCAGGCATCCACCTGCACCTACATGGGCACCTCCTCCATGGGCTGTGGGTGGATCTCTGCATGCCCTGTGAACCCATGGGCTGCAGGGGTACAGCTGCTTCACCACAGTCTTCACCACAGCCTGCAGAGAGATCTCAGCTCCTGAACCTGGAGCACCTCCGTCCCCTCCTCTACTGACCGTGGTGTCTCCACGTTGTTTCCCTCACATATTCGCACCTCCTCCTCTTGTCTGGCTGGAATCAAAACTCTGCCACTACTTTGGTTTTGATTTCTTCTTAAATATGTAATCACAGAGGCATTACCATCATCTCTAATTGACCCAGCCTTGGCCAGCAGTAGGCCCATCCTCAGAGCTATCAGGGATTGGCTCTACCAGACATGGTGGAAGCTTCTGGCAGTTGCTCACAGAAGCCACCTCTGTGGCCTCCCCACTACCAAAAACCAGGCCGTGCAAAACCAACACAAGATCCTAAGACAGTTACCCAGAAAGTATGCTCAGAGGGAAAGGGGCCAAAAGATTAGCTACTTGTACCTGATGCAGAGGGCCTTCAACAAAGTTATTCAGAAGAGGTTTCACTTCCCAACCTATAGAACCTTGCTGAGTACAAGGAAGAATACAAGGACATCATGACACAATGTAAGCACTGAACATGAGATTCATGTATTTTCTGCATTAGGATATTGATTACAGTTTGATCAGTGCTATCTATCTTGTGCTCTCCTGGTCATGCTGTCCTACCAGACAGGGAGGCAAACATGAGTATATTTCATCAAGCACTAAACCCCTGATGGGTAGAGAATAAATGAGCTTTCAATCAACTCATCAAGGTTACCATGTCCTCCAAAACTTCTATACTGGGGCCCATGAGAGCTTTTCCATTCAGAATAAATGCTGCAAATAGAGTCCTACCTAGCAACATCTTAAAAGCACCAGGGTAGGCAGGGAGTCTGGCTTCCTAATGGGGAGATGAGTCAGAGTTTATTTTGCAACAAAACTCACAGCTCGCTCAGAAAGTGCAAATATGTGAGTAAATGACCACCACCAATGGTCATTTCTCTTCCCCATTTCTTGTAGCCACCATTTTCACTCCTTGATTCCCCTCATGACCTAGCCCTTCAGCTTCTCATGAATGATGTCTTCTTCCCCAGGAACATCCATGGGCTCTAGCCCCTAAAAGGAAGCCAAAGGCTAATTAGTGTGATTTTCCCATTGCTGTGTTACGTGCATCTGGAGGGAACTCCTTCCTACTATGCTAGAAAAGCTTTTCTCCTGTCAATGCAGTGTCCCTCTGGGCATTGTAGGGAGTTTCTCCCTCTACACAAGATGCCTATTTTGGCAGAAACACAAAGCCCAGGAAGGTGAGGGGAACATAACATAAAGAAAGTGTCAGCACCTAAAAATTCTGTAAAACATAAGAGACCACATTATTGTAGGGCAGTATTCATTTTACAATTAGCTCATTACTTTGCAAAAAAGCTCAAAGAGAGCAATAAACTATCCTCAGCAAACATATAATTGAGGATTTGGCTACTAATAAGAATATAGCAGAAGGTTTTGGAGGGAGTCATGTAGAGACGTATTAAGATGACAAAAAGGGACAGAAATACCTTTACATTTTGCTATTTCTCCTCCCATCAATTCCTGCTTCTCACTGTCCACCAGCAAGACACCAGGTTTTGCAAGGAAGCATCTGCACTTGCAAGGCCAGAATGCTTGTCAGGATATCTCTGGAGACCTGAAACATTATCAAGACCTGAAACATTATCAGCACAGGCTGAATCTTTACTGTTTGTCTATAAATCAAATCAAGTTTTTCCTGCCCCAAGACCTATTAGCTTCCCCTTTAGTAGAAAACCTTGGCATAAATTAAGCTTGTATTTTGTAAAGATGGGTGAGGAATGAAGAGATCAGCATGAAACAGGGGTTCATGGTACACAGATACACACAAAATAGAACAGGGCATCTCTAATTGTACCATAGTCTCGTAAATTCTGCTCTTGCCTGGATCAGGCAAACTATAATGGTTAAGGTTAAGGTTAAACCCAGGTTAAGCCTTGTACTTCTCAAAAATATCAGTAAATGTCCAGAACTTCCTCTTCAAACAACCATCACATTAACTAGCAGAACACCTATTTCTGATGTAGTAGTCCAGCGTTGATACAGCTAGAAAATTAATTATACTTCTAATTAGTGGGGATATATGGTAACAGTATTAAATTAGAATTTCTGACCTAAGACAGAACACAAGTTAGTATTTTGTTCAAAATTTAGAACTTAGAAAATCTCACCTAATATGAGTAATAATACCATATACTGCAACAGAGATTCCAATTAGCTTTTTATATAAAAAAGGAGCTGCCACTCTATTTTAAAAATTAAGTTATGCTAGTGTCTTTGAATAAATTGACAATAAAACACTTAATGATCAACAGCACTACAGAAATGCTAGTGAACTACAGAAGATGGAAACTGATAGAAATAGCAGGAAAAAATTATTTTACATTTGCCATATGTGGGTTTGTTTCCAGCCAACCACCAAAATAAATAAATTGTTTTGTTATGATACTAGGTTTCATACAAAGGTCTTCAGATATGTCACAGTTTATAGTGACTAAAAACGCAGAAAGGAGACGATCAAGATAATTTTTTGTTTTGAACACCCTTGCTAACAAAATCTATTATACTGAATTCAAAAGCCCTTTAAAATGTTATTTTGCAACAATTAGTTTGCTTAGTTTGTTTATGGATTTCCCTAAATACTGGCAGTGAAACAAAGCTGATCTCTGTCAGGGTTGTTTTTAATCAGTTGTGTTTCCTGAGTCCCATGTATCCATGTACATGCATCCTCCCTATTACAGGCTGAGATCTTAGTGGGAAAGTCTTGCATTTGTCAAGATCTGGTTAAACAGAGTGTTAGTTACCTAACACTTGATGTTATGAGGCCTTGGTTTAGTTCCTTGTAACTGCCAAACTAGTCATTTTAATTTAAATTTTCTGTGCCGCTGCATCTCAGGCTGATACACTTTACAATGTCAGCATAGATATCTTTGTCTTTTCTGATGAATAACTTACAGACAATGATATTGTTTTGTCAATGGTAAAAATTTCTAACACTTGTTTGCAGAAGGTCCAGTACCCTGACATTCCAGAACTGCACACCAAATGCTAGAGTAGCCCTGGCAAGGAGAAATTTTTTTTTATGTTTCCTAGGTAATTTGTGCTGGTAAGGTGGAAAATAACCTGACATAATAAAGCCTACAAGGGCTAGCTGTGTATACTCAGTACATATTAGAGATTATATTTATCCATATTAAGCATATCTTACTAAAGGCTGGGCTGGGCTGATGGGGAGTTCCTTTCCAAATACAGGAGTCAGACTTTAGAGAGTTAGACCTGAGGGTCTATAGCCATTAGGCACTTACAGTACCAGGACACGGCTTTCCAAGTTCCATCATTCCTCAAGTGTCAGCAAATAGTCATGAAATCCCTTTGCAAAGTGGTTGTCTCATTTTGCCTTTAGAGCCTGGTTGTAATAAAGCATAGCTGCCTGTTTTTAAGGTCAGTTAGCTCAAATGGTAAAAGTCTGAACAAACATATCTAAGCTTCAGCTCTACTAATGATCCATATGAAACTTACTGTGGTTCCACAAGATGGAATTAACACAGGAGATTAACATAAAGAGATTTTATTAAAAGAACATTATGGCTATAAAGTCAAACACTTCAAAATTTAAAATACTAAAATTCACATTGCCATGAAATCTTAATTCTTTTCCTGTTGTTCACATAGAGCACAAGATGAGCAACATGGTCAAAACTGTGGGTACAATCAGGTCTCAGGAAATCAGCTGCATTATTTGCCCTGTACTTGGCAGAGGATGCTTACTTAATTGTGCTGAAGACGACTATGCAGCCTAAAAATACGGACAATTATATAAATTTTTTATCAGCCATTCATGTACCATGCAAATACTTTGAAAAATAAAACCTAGTTTCATGAGTGATGCAAATCTTATCATCATCAAAAGTGCTTCATGCATGATGCATGAATTTAGGGCTTTTCTTTGCCTGTGTTTACCTCAAAGAGACAGAAAATTACTTCATGTTTCTAGGAGTGTGTGACTGGTACACCCTGCTCAAGACTCCTGATAATATGGTTAGCATACCTAGTACCATTTTATGAGGCAAAGTCATTCCCTGTGGCAGAGCGAGTTGTGTATGAGTTCTCTTTTCTCTCATTATCAGGCCCTGAAATTCCTGTGAACCAAGTACACAAAGCAAACAGATTTCTTCTTCCCCTCCTGGCCAGTATCAAGATTCCTGGGCAGCAGGCTGATTACTTCCTTCCTTACTGGCCTGGAAGGTCCCAGGTCCCAGACATTGTGACAGGACAGGGAAGACTACCAGCACACAGAGCATTGTCTACAAAATCAAGCAGTTGCAAGCCCTAAGTGGGGAACTTGGACAAGAAAGGCTGATAGACACTGAGACCTGTGACTCCCCTGTGGCCAAGGATGTCTCCCCAGCCATTTGCTGTGTCTGAGGATTAGGTGACTTGGATTCTTTATATGATTTTCGAGTCTAGGTTATACTGGTCATATTGACACTGCAAAATTTGTATCGAGATCTAGTCTGATCTGCAGAGGTCTTGGTGACCAGAAACCATAAGGTAAGTTAGGGTCTAGGTGATTTGAAATCACAAATTGTATTATAAATTCTGTATTAAGCTATTTATAAATTGTACTACATTGATTGTCCTTGTAGAAATCCTGTGCAATTCTAAAAACAAATTCTCTGCTATACTAGCCATAATATCATATTGAGAAAAGTTTTAATTGTAGCTACAGTTTAGTACCATCATCACTGTGCCAAGGGTCCCTAAAATAATCTGTCTGCCCCTTTAGTGTGTGACAGTGTTTTAGTCCCATCAAAATTAGTAATAAATTATAATTATTGTCCTATGTAAACAATCAGCTTCATCCCCAAACAGAAACTGGACTGTGAAATACACTGTAAATTCACAGTAGAAAAAAGTGTAGATGGTAGGTTATACATACACTGCCTACACAGCAGCTTAAACCCTGGAAATTTCAGCTCTAACATGTGGTGACTTGGGCTTTATTTCCACCATTCTTGGTGTCAGTTCTCCTTGATGGAATTATAGCTTTCACTTACAGTGGTGATTATTGATTTTACATAAGTCTGCATGCAAATAATTAAACTGATAATTCTGGCTTATACATGAACGATTAACATCAAAATCCAGCACCTCCTGAAGCTTGGAAATGTTTCTCTCCTAGTGACGTTACAATGGATCTCAAACTGGTCATCTGAAGTTTGACTGCATCATTTCTTTAATGTTGTTTTCATCTTACCCACTATTGAACAGACTAGCTGTTCGCAGATAATCACTGTAAATTTTCCAAAATCAAAATCCTGGGTTCTTCTGATAAAATAGGCACTCCTTGAAATAACCCATGGTCTTCCAATAAAAAAATGTACATATTGAAACAACTTATTTTATTTCCCTGACCCTCAAGGATTAGGTACCTTAGCTTTCTCTTAGCAGACAATTAAATGTCCCAATCAGAATCTCAAAAAAGATGAGCGGTGAGCTGCACAAAGCTGCACAATAATGGGAGAGAATTTTGAAATGCTCTTGAACCCAGGGCTCACCTCTTAAAGGTGAAAACTCTCAGAGTACCAGGTTAGGGAGTCCTGCCCCTTCTCGTCTGCCACTTTTCTGGAACCATAAATCTCGTGCTCCTTTCAGCACAAAGGCATAGAGCCAACAGGAAGAAAAGCACTGTCCCTACCTCAACCAGTTAGTTAACTGTTAAGGTAGGTTCCCAGGGAGGAAGAAGATGATGCAATTGAACCTTCTTAAGCAAACCACCGGCTTAGAGGTTAAGAAAAGAGTTCTAGTACAAGGTATGGTAACTACCATATAAAAGATGGCTACACCCTACAATCTCATTTGAAGAAGAAGTTAGTTATGATTCCTTTTGTAGTTTTCAGTCCTGAAACTACTGTATAGTATAAAAATCCATTGTTAAACAGCTGCAATATTCCTACCTAGGAGTGGTAGTATTTTAGCCATGAATAAGCAGCCACCTGGGATACAAGTAACTGGAAAAAGGGGAAAGGATCTGATTACTTATGAAATATTCTTCCACCACAAGGATGAATGACAACAGCCAAAGGTAGTATTTTTCGCCCACCGTTTCATATGCTGCCTAAAAAACCCCAGGTAAATCATAATAATACCTTTCCCTAACTTCCTTATTCTTTCCCCTACAAGCAAATGCAGACATTTGCAATGGGCTTAGCTTTGCTATCTTCACAGGAAGCCATCTGCACAACAAGAAAACAAGAAAATTATCAACAGAGCAGATTTTTACTTGGTGCTACGATGCTTTTCATATTAAAGTCATCATCTCTCCCTTAAAAGGGTCCATAATAAACTCAACAGGTAATTTGTATTTGAGGTTTGGCTTCTTCCCTTGTGACCATCTTTAACAGACACTTGCTTTTAAATTAACTGGAGGAATGACTGGCAACTAATACAGAACCAGATACATTCTCTTACTTGATATTACCAGATACTTTATAACATTTTTTTTTACATTTGAAAACGCAGTGGGTTTTTTCTTTCACTTTTTTTATCATTTCACTTGCATTCTCTTTTCTATGAGCCATAATAATCAGAGGAGTGGATTCAGAGCTGTCGCATAGAGACAGCCTCCCTCAGTACCTGCCCTGCATACTAATTAAGTGCTTCCAGTCTGCAGGCTGGGACATGGATTCAGTCTCACAAGTCAGCCCAAGGCTGAAAATGAAAATGAAAAGCTATAAACCTCACTCAGCAGAATGGGAAGCATAAGGTTGCTGGGATGTTGTATTGTGCAAGTTACATTCATGAATACAGTGAAAAGGGCTAAAAGAATCTGCTGTGATAAAAAGTGCAATGGATCAGGAAGATTTCTTAGGAGAGCTGGGTATGAATTCCAGCTACTGATATGCTTTCATTTCATCTGCAATATCTGCCATCTCATTGTTCACTCCCCCATTTGTAAGTAACTGCTCAATATATTACATGCAATAGGAGTAGTTAGTATCGTACCTTGTGGCTCCCCACTATTAACCTTTTGTGATGTGGAAAATCTAACAGTTCTGCATTTTAATCTGCATCTACTTCATAAAAGTATTACCTCATATCTGTGATTTTAACAGCCTTAATAACTTAGTCTAAAGCTTTGCCTGTGAGATTTATTATCAGTGAATGTATAACTCCTTTGCTCTACAGTCCCTGAACCAGCAGAGATCTAATGGGAAGACTGAAAACATCAGGCAGCCAGGAGTTTCCTGTGCAATTTCTGTGCAAAGAAGCTCAGACTAGGCAAAGTTAAAGCTGATTGTTGAGCTGAGTGGAGAATGCGACCAGGGAGAGGTGAGGCACTGTTCTCAAATACTGTATAACTTGGTTACGGAAGACTGAGTTTGATTCTTTGTTCAGAATCTTAGAAGGAGTGAGAGATTTTGGTTATTTACATTTTGTTTCAGTTGTGTCTGTCTCTTGCACCTGGAAAAGAAGCTCTAGCTTCTCTGTTTTGCAAACAGGAGCAGCTTGGGGTTCAAGTATTCTCTTGAAGTAAAAGAAGATGACATTTTTTCCTTCCAGCAATGAATGTGGAAGAGCTCTGTTAATGGGCATGTTTACCACACATCCAGAAGACATAAATCTTTTTTGATGAGCTGTTGGCAAACCAGAGCTAGGGTAGAAACACCCTCCCACCTTTGCGATGGAAAGAGGCTGTGGATGTCACAATTTCTAGGAACTCTTCTGGGCATAAATCTGGCAAGTGAGCTGCCATGGAATGAGAGATTCCATCTGGATAAACCTATCCTGATGATGTTTGATTCCTACAGCCCAGGATTGGATGTCCTCAATTTTTTTTTTTCTTTAAAGGGAAAAACTCTGTGAGAACGAGCACATTTTACCATGAAATTGATGTTTTAAGATCTTCCTGATGCACAAAGGAACACTGTGGCCTGGCTGACAGAAAAGGGTTAATGTTAATGGTAGGCCATAGCATACTGATTGCAAAGTTTTCTCTATGTTGGCGTTTTTCTCCTGAGAAACATGGAAGTTCAGAAACAGTTCCTTTAAAGGCAGGGGAAGTAGGCAGAGCGATACCCCCTTTGGCTTATCTGAGAGTTTCTCAGTCTGCTCAAAACCAAAAGAGAAGCATACCAAGAGATGGAAAAGCACACAAACACCCATTGAGAACTACAGAAGCATTCCAGGGTGTGCAGAGATGCAGTTAGAAAAGCAAAATCTTAGCTCAAATTGAAATTGCCCAGAAATGTCAAAAAACACAAGAAAGTGTTCTTTGGGTGTGTAAACAACAAGCAGAAACAGAAGGAAAATACTGGCCCATTGTTAAACAGGGGAGGTGAATCTGTCACCAGCAACACTGAAAAGGAAGAGGTCCTCAATGCTTTCTTCACTTCGGTCTTTACCAGCACTGTTGGGGTGTATGCCTTGGGAACAAAAATCCAGGTTGATGCAAACACAACCTTTTTACCATCAGTAAAAAAACATTTTATATGTTAGCTTGATCCCTACAAATTGATGGACCCAGACAATAATCACCTAAGGGTAAGAGAGTTGGCCTATATCTTTGCAGGGCTGTTCTCCAAATCTTTGGGAAGTCATGGAGACAATGGACATCCCAGAAGACTGGAAGAAGTCTAACGTCACCCTCATCTACAAGAAGGGCTGAAAGGAGAATCCAGGAAGTTATAGGCCCATCAGTCTTACTTCAGTCCCTGGGAAAGTTATGAAAGAAATTATCATGGGGCTTATCACAAGTCAGATGAAATGTGATTGGGAAAAGCCAGCATGAATTCACCAAGGGTAAGTCATCCTTGACAAACCTGGTCATCTTCAATGACAAAGAAACCTGTTTGGCTGTTGCAGAGTGAGCAGTGGACATTGTCTACCTCGATTTTTCCAAGGCTTTCAAAATGGTTTCCCACAGCCATCTCCTAGAGAAACTGATGTGATCTGTATGGTGGGTGGGGAACTGGCCAACAGGCAGCACCCAGAGACTGGTGATTAACTCCCTTTTCAACCAGCAACCTGTCACAAGTGGGGCTCCCCAGGGATTGATATTAGGCCAAATACTGTTTAATATCTCCATAAGTGATCTGAAAGATGGGATCCAGCTTACTCTGCCAAAGTTTGTCGATGATACTAAACTGATCAGGGAAGTGGACTCTTCAGAAGGGAGAGCCAACCCTCCAGGAAGATCTGGATGGGCTGGAAAAGTGGGTTAACAAGACCCTTAGGAAGTTCAACAAGGACAAGTGTAAGGTCTTGCACTTGGAAAACATAATCCAGGAGTGCAGCACAGGCAAGCATCTACTGGGCTGGGGAGTAGCTCTGCCGAAGGGGTCTGGGAGTCCTGGTGGACACGAAGCTCAATCTGAAGGAGCAGTGTGCTGCTACAGAAAAGAAAGCCAACAGGATCCCGGGTTGCATCAAAAAGGGTACCAGCAGCAGAGATAAAGAAGCCATTCATTATCCCACTCTACTCAGTGTTTGTCAGGACACACCTGGAATGCTGAGTTTAGTTTTGGTCCCTGCTATACAAAATAAAGATGTGGACAGGCTGGAGAGGGTCCAGAGAAGGGCCACAAAGATGACCAAAGGGTTGGGAAGCCTTCTGTGTGAGGAAACTCTAAGAGAGCTGGGTTTGTTCAGCATGACAAAAGAAGGCAGAAAGAAGACTATCATGATGTGCCAGTATTTACAGGGCAAAGAAGATGGAGACTCCTTTTTTTCCAAGGAATTCCATGGAAAAGATGAGGGTGAATGAGTACAAGTTAATCCTGGGGAGATTTAGATACAAGAGGAAAGTTTTCACAATGTGAACAATCAACCATTGGAATAGTCTCCCCAGGGAAGTTGTGGATTTGCCAGTGTTGGACAGTTTAGGATTTAGCTCAACAGAGTGCTGGGCCATCTTGTCTAGACTGTACTTTTGCCAAAAATACTTGGTCCAGGTGATCCTTAAGGTACCCATCCAACTTGGTATTCTATGATTTTATTATTTAAGAGTTGCTTGGGTTTTTTTGATTGGGAACCAATAATGACTTCTGGAGCAGGCTAAAAGAAGAACATAATCATCAAAGTGTATTTGGTCAGTACTGGATCAAGTCTTTGATGTGTTGATGGAAAATGCATCAAGTCCAAACTTCAAATGCTTATTTTGTACTTTAAACTCTCTTTCTCTGGTATAGATCATATCTAAAGTGCATATCATTCTTCAGTATAAAATTAACAAAATAATGTAACTTGTGTATTCTGTTGTGGACCTAGCTTGATCTTCTGTCTACACTAAATTTTAAAAGCTGTCTAAGCACATTTAAACTAGAGCCCTTTTGAGATCCCAAGTGGCCTCTGTCAAAGAAAAAATCTGAAATGGGGCAAAATAAAGTCTTATTTTGACAGGGATTCTGAAAATAATGTTTCCCAGAAGGCATGAACTACCCTACTGTAAAAATGATCTCTAATAAGTAAGTCCTCTAGATATGCACCTGCAGACATTAACAACAAAGATAAAACCATTGCCAAGCATTTAATGATAGCCTAAGGACTAATGAAGATCTGAAGGATTGCAACTTGAAAGGCAATGGTCACAGCCCACCGAGAACATGATGTACTTTCTTGTCTTACTGAAAAATAGGTGGAAATGATTCAGAAGCCTAGAGACCCAAATTCATCCTGAATATTGAAAGGATGCATTACTGCTCTCTAGTAAAGCATGCAGAATTTCCTTCTACTGAGGTATTTGTCCTAATTGCAGAAATTTAAATCCAGTATATATATATTGTGTGTGTGCATTTGGGAAAAGAATACAGGAATTGAAACTCTTTCTCCTGGCAATGTCTCCTATGACTGACATTTTCACAATGACCATGTATTACTCTTCAAGGGTTTTTTCACAGATAAAGGCAGTTCATCATAGAATATTCTAAATTGGAAAGGACAAGGATAATTGAACTTACATGAAATGCCCATACAGGGATCAAACCCACAACGCTGGCATTATTAGCACCATGTTCTAATCAACTGAGCTAATCTCAGAGGTTTCACGAAAAAGATACCAGAAGCAGAAGGGGACAACACTTTGGTTCTGTTTCTTGTCAGAATCCTTACTCTTTTGAATCTTTCAAACCAAATGACTACAAGAAAAGGCAACACAAAGGATCATCATGAGAGAAATAAAACCATCTCCTCTCTGGCTTTAGATCTCTCACTCATAATCATAAATACAAATACATCTATATTCAACTTTGTCTTTAACTTTGGATATCAGGGGCAATTTTGATTTATTTTAGAAGGGGCAAGAAGAGGGAGAATGGCAACAGGGGTTTGTTTTTTGCATTCTCCCTTGATTTCATCTGACAGATTCTTGTTGTCTTCGAAAGTAACCAGTTCCTAAAAGAGGACTGGTAACTGCTATTAATCCCAGAACTGGAAAGATTTCCTGCAACAGTCGAGTTTCATTCAAGCCCTGAAAACAGGCTGTGAACTCAGTGGCTTTCAGCTCTTCCTAAAAGTTACCTCCCTTGGGCTGAAGAGATCTCAGTGAATCCAGTTTCTCAGACGAACAGAAAAGGAAGTCTCATTTTTCTATTTAAGTTCTTATACTAGCCCAGTCTCTGAGATATGAGTCAAAAATGTCTTCTGAGAGAAACCATCATGTCTAAAGGCCATCAGCAGCACAAAATATCAAAGGAACACTGAGGAAATGTTTGGATATTTCCCTAGATTTCCTTGAAAAATTCCAGATACTTCTGAACCCGAGAGCCATGAACCATAGTGAGTCTGTCTGGCCATAACTACTCAATAACTGGCAGCTACAAGTACTGAGAGAGCCAAAGAATAAACCTTTCCTCCAAACATGTTCAATTGTTTGGACATTGTCTCTAGGGGCTGATGACACTTCTCTCAGTTTTAGACTTGCAGTCTTGCAGCCAAAACCACAACAAGACAGGATAGGATGCAGGAAATAAATCAGATGCCACCCTTTTCTGGAAATTATTTTTCTGCAGCTATTTGGCAACATTCTTAGGTTTGCAGACCGGAAAGTTGTTAGACTGAACAACTAAGGAGACAGGGAAAGGAACAAATTTCATCATTGGAATTGCTATGCATTCCTGCTCATCTTCTCCCACCCAGTTTAACATCTATTATCTCTCCTTTAGGGCTTTTTAAAAATTGTCTTTGAAAAAGCTACACAAATGGCTGAGTGAGGAGACAGTACTGGATATCTGTGCCACCACATTTAAATGAATCTTTAATGAATGAAATCTTATATTATTCTTTAATGTTTAGAATATGAACTAAGGTTCCTATTAACATTTTCTTCCCCAAAGTAGTGGTGCACCTTGCTTTCCCCCAAATCCTCTTCTGCACTTTCCTATCTTCCTTATGTTTGCTTTCTGTCTAAAGGAGGTTTGATGCAGGCAGCCACAACAATCCTCAATTTACACAATGCTCTGTGAACCAGTGACTAGAAAGCGGTGCCTTAAACAAATCGAAACTACGAAAAGTCTGTCTAAGAAGAATGCTGAACCTGCCACTTTCCAAAAATTACTCTGTGCTGTGACACAAATGAAAGTCACACACACCCTCTATGCTATTTTTTTCCCCACTGACCCTCATTTTTTGAATTGATAAAGTAAACCAATGACCAAACCAACCCAAGGCATCTGGTACCAGCACATCAATTCCACCTGGCTAATTCTTTCTACTTGCCCACTTTTTTGTTTTCTAGAAGGCACACTTAGTACCACTTTTAAAGCTTTATACAGAATGATTAAACTTAACTGTACACACCTGGCAAACAAAATAAAGACCTTGTTTTGCTTCTTTTTTCCCCATGTCAAAACTCTTTTCCCTTCTTTCTATGCCTAAGGAAAAATGAAAAGGTTTTAATTGATCACCTGCTGTGAGTATACCTGACTATAAATACACTTGCAAGGCAGGTCACAAGCCAGTCTGAAAATCTGCAGAAGTATTCTCCTGAAAGAGGATAATGCCTGAATTTCTATGCACTGACAGGTAGAGAAACAAGATTTCCTGCCAGAGGAATGGGTGATAGATGAGTAGAATCTTAGCACCAATAGCCCATGCTACAGAATGCCTGGCAGCAAATTGAAGTCAGAAGGTGAACTCTAGAGCTACCTGAACTATCAGCAATGGCTTCAAAGGTGTTCTCTTGCTTAAATACAAGTTTTATTAAGTGCTGTTTCAAAAGCTAGACCCTCAGCTCTGAGGGGCTTATAACAGCAAGAGGGGATCTATTGGTTGCTGAAATTTGGTGACCTAAAGCTGTCTCTGAACTTTGACCTCCCTTACACAAAGTAGTCATTTTCCTGGACTCTCATTTAGTCCAGAGAAAATGCTTCCTGGAGATGATAAGGCAGCAGTGACTGATTATTCAGCACTTCCTTCGTAAGCACCTCCAAAGACATCAGCTGATGGTATCTCGGCCAGGCCAGGTTCAGTGGCACATTGCTACAGATGAATGATCCAGTCAGTCTAGATGCAAGAAGCCTTTGACCCTGAGATAGGATCCAAGGTTGTTGACTAAACAGATCAACAGATCCAATAGACTGTTGGAGCACCTTCTCTTCCTTTCTTTGCTCATATTACAGAAGCTGATTTTCTTCATTTCTTCTGACAAAATCAAAACTTCTGCCACTGGAAACCCCTTAACAGTTCAGTGTCAGCGATAACACACATAAACCCCTTCCTGGTTCACTCTGCATTTAAATTCTCCCACTGTGTGAGAACACAAAAGTAGCTCCTTCGTGCTGCTTGAACTAACAGCTGTGACTTGTTAGACTACTAGAAAGAAGAGCTCTTTCTCTTCTTAGTAGGGAAGGCCATAACATAGCAAATCAGGGGTATAGGGCAGGAGGAGTACATTCCTCCCAGGAAAGGGAGGAAGAAACTAAAAAAAAAACCTATAAGCCAAGGAGGTGGCCATGGTTTCCCTGTAGCTTCTTCTAGTCTTACTTTATAAGAGAATTACTCCTTTGAAAGATTCCATAAAAACACTGTATTGGCCTCACCTACACGATCTTTTAGAAGATGTCCTATCTTTTTAGGTTTAAGTGGAGAGTCTTGAAAGACAAAGTTCTTAAGCTAAGAACTCTATCCCTGAATACAATGTATTCTGGATACCTTAGGGAAAGGTTTTCAACACAATATTTCATCAACAGTTTTTAGTGGCATAAAGGCAGTATCTATGTCCTGGAATGACAAACATTGGGAATGTATCTGCAACACTGAGAAAGGTCAAAATGTCAGGAACCTACCCTCAAGATTTTTTTTCTTTTTTAAATAACTTATAATTTTACAAATTTCTTTCTTCCATAAGAAAGGTTTCTTCTAAATACCAGTGTCTAGTGTGGCTATCTGAAAATAAAGTCTCTGATAAATAAACTGGTTTCATCACATTTAGATTGTAAATTCAGTATATTTCACAGCAGCGTTTATAAATAAGTACAACATTTACCTCTATGCAAATGTTTGGAATATTGTGGTAACTTCTTCCAGATTTTTAAAAATAGACAATATTTTATTGGTAGCTCAGTTACTTTCAGAACTCCATAAAAGCTAGAAAGTGGTAGAAGGTAATATCTTTGTCCCATTAGAATTGCTCATCTGTCCTTTAAATTTTTCCTTACACCTGGCATTTGGGCTGCATTTTTCTTTCCTGGAGATAAAAAATTGTCATTTGTCTTAAATTACAAAGTGAACTACTTCACTTAATGTTTTCCTTTATTATTTGTCTGGTTTGGAGCTTATTCATTACAACCCCTTTTAAAGTAGGATATGTTTTTATACTTAATATCATATTTAATAGTAAAGTCATAATAATTTAATAAAAATCTAAGATGATAAATGTTAATGTCTCAGCACAATGTGTCTTAGAAACTGGTCCCTGCAAGACAGCATGATAAGGATTATAAATTTGTCTGTCCCATAATTTAAATGCATCCAAACTCTCAAATGCAGAAAAGCATACAGCAGTACTAAACAGCAGTTCAGGGAGTGCTGAAGTATATCATGCCTAGTTCAACCTTTAGAGGGAATGCAGTCAGTCAGCTGGTAACTCATCACAAAGCTGTAGTTAGAAATTCAATTCTTGAGAAAGATGCTACCAAACTGTAATAAAACCAAAGAACTCGGGTTTATTCTTCACCATTAAAACAGTAGTTTCTGAATCATATCAATATCATGTGTCAGTTCAATCCTGGAACACAGAATGGAGAAGTACACTACAGGTACAAGAACATGCACAGTTTCCATCTTCCAGAAGTCACTTCTGAGGGCCCTATAATGACAGGGGTTAGGTTGAACTCAAATGACACTAAAGTGAAACACTCATACAAGGAAAGGCTCTCTCCACCCCATTCTGCAGCCTCAAGAAGATCCTTGACAACCTGACCACTAAAACAATTTTCATTCTGACTTGAAATCAGTGCAGCAAAACTAAAATCCCATCAAAGCCTATCTCATGGCCAATCTCATCAGAGGATGTTGGGAGAGTGAAAAATATTTCAAAAATGAAATTACACTACCAGAAAGGAGTGAAGAAAACAATTTTTTGTCTCCTCTTCCTCAGGCAATGAATGAAAACTCAGAAGCATGTGATTCATTAATTAAATACAATTACTACCGAAAGCTCATGATCCAGCAAGACATAAAGAACCTTATCTAATGAGTGGGTATGTGTGGGCTCAATCCTCTGTCCTTGCACATATCAGCCATAGAAACTCTTGGAGCCCATACTGAAACCTGGGCTTGAACAGACAGTCACTTTGCTTTCCTGGACATGCCTGATGACAGAAACCATGGCAGTACTTAGCTTTTCCTTTTGCCCGTGCCATTGTATCTCACTATCAGCTTTTCTGGCTTTATTCTCTTTTACGTAATCATTTTACAGCAAAGCTTGTGCCACCAAACGCTTCCTGACACAGTTGTATATGGAGAGCAAACCTTCCTTCAGTGCTCTTACAAGAATGACAGAAAACCACATGCACAAAGCCTCATTTCACAAGCTTTGCTTTTTAACTTCGTGACCGTCTCTAGCCTGCTCTAAATTTACGAAGCTTCACCTTGTAAGCCATTAAGATTCTTTGCACCCATTACTGTGTCTGGGAGACAGTTCCAGAAGTTCATTTTTCTGATGGCTTGAGAACTTCTTTCAACTTCCTGTCTAAATGCACTATTGATTAATTCATATCCATCTGATCTTATCTTTTAACCTTAATTGTTCTTCTCCCTACTTGCTATTTATCCCCAAATGTATTTCTAGAAAGTAATCATAACCTCTTTGAATCTTCCTCTTGGTCAGCCAAACCAATCCATGTTCTTGTAATCTCCTCTCAACAGACTTTTTTACCATTCCATTAAAGGTTCTTGAAAACTTTGCCTGGGTTTGTTCCAATTAAAATTCACTTTTCCAGTACAGAAAGTCAGTCTGATACCAGTAATCCAGATGAGATCTAACAGATCCAACAGTATTTTGTCTTAATTGTATCAATATTTTCCAATATCCAAAGAGAAATCTGGGCTTGACATTTACAGGCCTTCTTCATGGCTGAAAAATACTACCAGTGCATTTATCTTTTTAAACACACAGGTTTAAGTTCCTGTATCCCTGCTGATCAATGAGCCTCCAGCTCACAGAAGAAGGTCCTAAATGCATGACTTTGCAGTATTAATTTTTTTTTCTCATTGTGATGATTCCTGCTGTCATTTCATGCTTCCTATCTCAGAAGGAGACTCTCCTCAATATTAGAATACCACCTAACTCTCCATTATCTGCAAATTTCATGAGCACTAACTGGGTTTTGAATTAGGGTCATTAATGTGAAATGAGTAAAGAGAATCAGTCACAAGATGAATTTTGAAAAATACCATAAATTAATTCTCTACGTTTTTACAACCTCTCTTTCAAAAAAACCTCACTGTAAGTCTTCAGATAGTTTTTAATTCCAAATCCTGTCCCCTTCTGATTAAATAAAGATTTCCATTAACACAGTTTCAAATGTTTTGCTTAAACCCAGATATATCAGGTCCACTACACTGAAGTTTTTGAAGAAAACCCTTATCCTACCAGAGAAAGCTGAGGTTTGTCTGACGTGATCTACTTTTGCTAAAACCACCGCATATTTTATCCCATTCTCTATTTACCTCTGCTTCCATGATCTTGATTGCTCCTTCCTTTCAAAGGTTTTATAAGACCTTGCACAACATCAAGGTCAAAACAACAACCCTGTTGCTTTTCCCCCTCTTTTTAAAAACAAACAAATTTTGGTACATGGCACTCCCATTGTACCACCCCAGAATTGAAAGAATAATTAAAAATCCTTGCTAGTGGAGTTGCAATTTCAAATGCCACTTCTTTCCGGCACATAATACAGGTTTCCTGTTTCCTCAGGTAAGAGCTCTAAATATTCTATATTCTTACACACTGGTGATAGAAATTTCTATTACCTTATCATTAGTCTCATTGGGTATACTATCCTTGTCCTCCAAATGTAATTATCTTTATTCTCCCTTTAATTCTCAAATCATGAAGACCACACGTGCACCTTAAAAAATTTCTTTCTATATTTAAATACAGTAGTCACCAAAACAACGGAAGTATACATCTTATATTAACACTATGGTTAATGCAATATAGGAAATGGTCAGCATAGTATAGAAGAGTATAAAGGAAACTCCATGAACATAATTCGTCTCAGTGATATTGGAAGAGTATCACTGAAATCAGAAAAACATTCACAAGAAGGTATAATTCCTACCACTGCTTCCTACTAGAGGCACCAAAATTCTTGCAATTTTTCCATTTAGTGTGAAGAAAAAGTTATTACATTGGTTTCATTCCTTATTTTATGAAAGGATGAGGAGGAAGATGTTGCAAAGGGAAATGAACACCTAAGTTTTATGCCATGAAATTTCATCAAACATAAAAGTGTATATACCATGTAAAATGTAAATTTACAGACTGTAAACAGAAGAGCACATGGATTCATTGGTTTGTTATATTTGCTTTCTATTTCATATTGCTTTCTTTTTACTATTACTATTCCATGAGAAAAGCCCATTTAAGTTCTTCCTGAGGCAGCATGTCAGAATAAAGCTCTCCCTATGCCATTATATGCATCTAAGAACAGGGAGAAATCACTAAAATTAAGGTTTTGTTCTCTTTTTATTCAGAGGAGTTATGACATTTCTTCTATCTGCATTTTCAACCCACAGAAATGTGAAATAAAATGTAGAGCTCTCACAGCTCTTCAATCACAGTTTTCCATCATCCTTGAGAGTGGAGAACCATGTACAAAATTCAGAGAAATGGCATCTCTTTTCTTTCATGTCAGCATCTCCAGACTCCCATCAAGCTCTGTTCAGCCAACTCAGTATGCTTGGACAAGTAAGGTAACCTATCGATCTGACAATTAGTTAAACAAAATATCCTTTAAGAGTTCTTCCAAGGTAACCTAAAACAGAACAAAAAAAAAAAAAAAGAGGAACTGGGTCTAAATAATTCTTCTGGATGCAGAAACAGACCCTAAAAGAGGTATTTTTCTTCCAGAATATTTTTAAAGTACTCTATAGTAATCTCAGAGAGATCTGCCTTCAGGATACTCTTTTCCTATTCAACTGCCTTGGACTCTTTCTCATTTCCTTCGATCTCACTGTTCCCATTAAAGGGACACAGATATTACAGATACAAGCATCCACAAGCTTGTAAATGACAGCAGTAGTTTTGTTCATGTATATTCATTACAATAAGTTTATAATTGCATGACCACATAGTATTTCCATGGCACTATTCCACTGCTCTATCAAGGCAGTGCCTTTTACACATTATCCATTTTCCACATGATTTTGAATATCTAAGAACATGTAATTGGACTATTTCATAACAGTTTTTGAGAAAATTTGTTCAGGAAGCCTACATTCTGTTTAGCCACTTCTGAATGCATGAGTTATAACTTTAAAATTCTTTTGAGGTATTTTTGTTAATCAAATGCACTCTTTTCTCTAAATTCATAGATCAGAAAGGACTCTTAAAATCCTTTAGTGGGATCTCTGGCATACCACAATCTATTAAATTTTATCTTATACTAAGGCTACTTACTTATTTTTCACAAATGCAAGGAAATAACCTCCAGTCCTGTTTTGATCTGAAGGTTATTCATATTTTTTTAGAGAAACTTTCAAATCTTCATCTTAGGGGTTGAAGAATCTTCATCTTCCTCTGTAGTTTAGTCCATCACTGTTAAAATTTTTTGAGTTTTGTTCCTAACATGGATTTATTTGGATCCAGGTTCCAGAACAAAAGGATGCTACTGTACTATGCTTATCTTCCCTAAAATTAATAGCTCTTTAGAATGTCAGATTTTCTCTACAGGAAAGTATTTATACATTGTTATCAAATCACTTCTGAACAATTTCTCTCTCCCTTTTTCTTAAAAAAAATATGAAATAGGCAGACTGGGCTCTTCAGTTTTCAAACTACAAAGTCATTCTCCACAATTATTTCTGTGGCTCTCTATCCACTCAAAGTGCTCACCATTCTCTTTAAAATGCAAGTCTCATCCTGCTGTTAGTCAGGATTCCAGCACCAATTCCATATGCAAAATTTAAATGACTTCTCAAGTGGTTCATTTCCAATTCAATTTACCTATTTTTGCCAAATCATTACAGTAGGAATCCATGTTGACTCATTTGTCCACTGTGACCTTGAAATCTTTTTCAGAATCTGTCTTCCAGGAAACAACTCCTCTTCCTATAGATGAACAGACAGCATGTTTTCTGCTCATAAAGATATGATCTTGTTTTTGTCAGTGTTAGAATATAACTTCCTTTGAATGGCCATAACTTACTCAACCAGTCCAAGTGGTCCCGTTAGACTTCCCTGGCTTCACTCAGTGTTCACAATTTTTCTTATTTTTATATTATCTGCAAATGTTACCAAATTCACTTAGCACCATTTATTTGTTAAAATAATGGGGAAAATATGGATTAGCATTAGCCATCCACCAGCCTACGAATAATATGTGTCAATCCTTGTGCAAGGTAAACTCCATTCATGATGACTCTCAATTAACAATTACATTTTTGTCTTCCAAGTCCTTCAACTAGAGGATGTGCCTTGTTAACACTGTATAAAGTTCATTCTTGAATTATGTTGGTTTTTGTTAGTTCAACTGCCTTATAAGAATCTGTATATATTTTCTCTATAAATTAGTAAACATATAAATGTCAAACAGACTGACTAGACTGATTTCTGTACATCAGCTTTGACTGGCATTTATTATATTTCCAATATTTAATTCCCTTTTTTTGGAAACAAATTCTTAGTAACTTTCTATTGTATTGGTTTAGATTGATGCCAGGGTAACAGATCTATAATTACTTGAGACTGTCTGCTTACCTTCTAGAATGTAAGCATAACCTTATTGCTCTCCCAGTGTCATGGAATAAATAATTAATTAGGGGTGAATGCAAATTCCATCATATGGACCTATGTTGATCTCTGTAATAATAGGGTTTTAATCTTTAAATACTTAGTACATGCTGCTGTCAGAGTCAGACTGCACTAATAAAATCACCAGTATAAATGCAATATAGGTCAGGTATAGAAGTGAATAAGATGCACTTTGCTAGTAGATATCAGATATGTTTTATGAAAGCAAAAGAACACCAGGATTCAGGTTTAATTACATGTTCTTCTAATTAAAGAACTTCCTTCCCTTCTTTTCTGTTTACTGACCCTAGCTGGTGCTGTGCTTCTTACATCCTGACAAATACTGTACCTCTACCTGACCCATGACTATCCTTACTTCCTCATTCTGTTTTAAGTCAGGTAATTTGCTTCATCTACTCTATTCCCACTCCTTGCAAGAGGAAGCAGCTTTAAGATGCAAGAAAAAAGGTTTGACCAGTTTTCCCTCTGGTACCATGGCACTCTAGAGTAACAGTGTCTGGAAAAGTCATGGGCCACGGTAATCGGATCAAAGAGTTTTTGGAAATGAACCATTTGTTCTCCCTTTTTATAAAGGGGATCCAGCAGGAGGAAGGAAGATGAGTAGAGACAGAGAATGCTCAGGGTATTTGGCAGCTGGATTCTGACAAGCCATTCCAGAATACTGAAAAACTGTTTTTCAGAGATTAACTGTTCAACCAAATAAATCTGAATCACCAGAGACACAAACTGAGCTTGCTGAACAGAACTGTATATATTTTGCAAAACTGACATCTGTCAGATTTTGAGTATCTATTCACTGTGATTCATCTCTCAAATTTCACTCTTTTGACATAAATTGTGGCATCACTTCTTCCCATACATGTCATGTACAAAGCCTGTTAGTGTTAAAAGAAGGAAGAAAAGTAGGCTTAGAGTCTACATTCCATATTTCTGCTACTTTTTCCTAATTTAGACAAAAAACAGGCAACTGTATGAATAATCAATGATGCTGGCTAAATACCATTTCTAATCATAAAAATTCTAGAAATATTCAAAGAATTTTTTTTCTCCCTGTGTGGCCCTAGCTGTTAATTAGATGGGCAATTATTTTCCCTGTGAGCATGGTTGTAGACTTGCATGTCCATAAAATTTCTATCTGCCAAACCCACATTGTATTAGCTTTTGTAAATGTAACTTCTCTGTAAAAAAAAACCAACAAAACAAAACAGTAAATTTGTTGTGTTTTGACCCCACTTTGGGCTCAACACAAATTTGAAAGCCTGTGTCATTTCTTATGAAAGTTTAGAGACATTTTAGATTTGATTTCTTGTGACAAAAAAATGACATAATACTACTTGGGTGTTGTAAAATGGACTTAGGTGTGTTTAGGTCACTCCATGCTATGCAAGTCGTTATCTTTCTGTAAATGAACATCAGGTCCAAAATTTTGCAGAGATCCTCTCAATGTTGTTGAGAAAGCACGGCCTCAATCCTCTTTTTTTAAGCAAACAAATATGAGATAGGTGGTTGCAGGAAAATCCTTGAACTCCCAAAATACACCTTATGATGGTGTGAAATGCTACATTATTTCACATCTATACTATCAATGCATACTGAACATCTACCATAGAAATGTTTAAAGTGATTTTTAATGCAAATAGCTTTATTCTCCTTATTTCCATCATTTTCATCAAACGAAAAGATCCCTCCTCTGGTTTACTTTTGAGCTAGTAGGCAACATCTATACCAACCTGGACACAATATTCTTTGCTTTTCTTTTCAGACACAAAATCGATAACATTAAGCAGGAACCCGTTTTTCTCTATGGATACTTGTATCTATTATTGGATTATTTCTCATGTGCAACGAACCATATGTCTTAATGTCAAAGTTGATTCTTTTAGTTGTTCCTTTAATGTTTTTCCTCTGTCTCTTCACTTGTAGTATCTAATATGAAACCACAAATTTAAATCCGTCTGAATGAGAGTATTCAGGGCGAAGTACTTCAATCACTTTCAAATTGCTCATTTTGTGCTACACTGAAGATGATGTTTTTAGAAGAAAAGAAGGTTGCAACTTTCTATCAAGTTTAAACCTTTGACTTAATTTCTTTCTTTTCTTCCTGTTTTTTAAGGTGCAGCCACCAATTGATCTGTTATATTGTGGTTTTTAAAGATGAACTGAGAATGCTCCAAAAGGAGTCTGCAGTTGAAGAGCTGCAGGAAGACCTAGAGTAGGGAATTATATTTTCATTGTGGCTAACTTTCAATGACACTGAAGATGTCTCACTTGGAAGATCATCAAACCCATGTTTTCTCTTCTACTTCAACAGACAAAGCTTCATTCATTTGATGTAGAAGCTCTGAAGAAACTCATTTTCATTTTGAAATAAGTGTGAATTCCTTTTATCTTGTGATTTAACAACTCTTGACAATGCTTACATTTCACTTCAGAAAAATGAGCTGTTTTCATAACTTCAGTCTTCCCAATCACTTTTTCCCACTAAGTCTTCTAGTACTCCCTTTCTCAACCCAGGTTAATATACATGGAATTTTAGTTATAACCACTTCTAAGTTACCTATTTGTTGTATTAATAAAAAAAATTCCCATTTATTAAAAATAAAATAAAAAAAACCACTTCTTGAAGTTAACACTCTAAAGAATGGAAAAAAGATTTGCTAATCATGATCTTCAATGATTTATCTTCCCTTAATTTTTAGCAGATCAAATCTGTCTTTTATTACATGATACTCTTACCAATTTTCTTCTTCACTATATCTAACATTTAGCTTCATCTCTGTTCTCCTGTGGCTAAGAATATAATAAATTCCACCCATAAGGC
This sequence comes from Trochalopteron elliotii, assembly GCA_024734555.1. Lineage (NCBI taxonomy): Eukaryota > Metazoa > Chordata > Aves > Passeriformes > Leiothrichidae > Trochalopteron > Trochalopteron elliotii. The sequence goes on from JANPWX010000317.1 coordinate 1,679,557, forward strand.
TTCCAGTTCCATAACTATGCCTAGTACAAAGAATTTTTTGTTGCTTTACAATATTTATTTCACAAAGATTTAATGTACAAAAATGGAGACAGGAATAAAAGTGAAATAAGGCCTAACTTCGGGAAAAGTATATTATTTGGTTCTTTCTTTTTTTAAGAATGCTGATTTTTTTCATGTCACTGTAGGTCTGAAACTTGTTTTTTATTAAACAGGTCACACATTGTTCTGTGACTTACTGGGCAATAACAATAATGCTCTAAGTTCTTCTTTTGTAAGTTGGGCAGTGCTAAGGCCTTGTGATGGTCTTGGTGAGATGATGACTTTACACAGACATCACAATTTTTACCTGAACTACAGATACAACTTTCAGAATTTTATTAGGCAAAGCCAAAAATTTCTAGCTAAATTAGAAGTCAGTTTGAAGCTCCCAATACAGTATTTTTAAAGAGTTTGTGAAGGAAAAACACTGGAAAAGGAAAAATGAAGATGGCTTACAGTCAGTGGGTGACTTTTGCACTGAAAACATGAAAGCTATTTTTGGTTTAAATACCAACTGCATATAAGTCTACTAGTTTCTGCTCCCAGCTTTACATGGATATAAAGCTCTTTCTGATATTTGTATCACAAAAATCAGAATACCTCTTTGCTTTTCACAAAATGTTATTGAAGTGAGTGTTGAAAGTGAATGCTCAAAAGTGCTTCATTGGTATCACTGTTGTCCAAAAAAGTGTTTGACATAGACACAAGATTGGGACAGCCAAGGTTGGAGAAGAGCAAATATTTGACATAAGATCCCACTGGAAAGTACCTTGAAAAGCTCATCTCATCTATCTACTGTCCTGATGCAGGACAAAAATATCAGTAACATTTCTGAGCACAGGTAATATGAATATAACAAACCCCATTAACAGAGATTTGACAACATCTCTTCATACACATGCCTGTGCTTCATTATTTCTATTTGTTCCTCCCAATATCTAACCTGAATTTCTCTAGCAGCATTTTAAAACTCTTATTTCTTGTCCTGTTTGTGAACATGGAGAAAAATTATTCTCCTTCTTTCCGGGGTAGCTTAGAAGCCTTATCTAAAGACATGTTTCACCTCAGGCTTTTCTCACAGAATAAACACCATCAGTTCTTCAAAATTTCCTCAAAAATCAAGTTTTCCTGCTTTATGTAGGAAAACATGGCATATATATGCTACGTAAAGATGGCCAGAAAACCTGCTGAAGTCAAGATACACAACATTTATTATTGCTCTTCTATTCACAGATCTATTGGCCCAAAGAACAAGGGAAACCGATTGGTTTGATGTGGGCTGCTCTCAACAGATCCATTCTGTCTGCCAGCCATTTCTTTGCTATCTTCCAGATGTTTACATATAACTCATTTGATTATTTGTCCATTTTATTTCTTTTAGGAATTTTTAGGAATTGCAGTTAAAGTGGCTGATGAAAAATCCCCTGGCTTTTTTTTTTTTTAAGCACTACATTTTTCCTTTTCCAATCTCTTAGAGCCTTTGCAAGCATCCCCTGTATTATCAGACATGCTTGCTGACAGCTTTAAATAGTTTTGGCCAGTGGCCTAAATAAGCTAGAGTCCATTTTATTAGTCTGTAAGATCACGGTCCTTAGTTTTTCATAAGAATTATATTAGCCACATGATTACAGCAGACTTCTATAGTGAATACTGAAACAAAAAAGGCATTAAATTGATCTAAGATATTACTAGTTTTCTCTCTCAGCTTGGTATGGAATAGTTTCTCAGTCTTTCTTTCATTCCTTACAGAATTCAAGTAGAAATTCCATAGCCATAAACTGTGATGCCCTTTTAAAAACGTATTTTTTTTTAGCTGGACACTTATAAAAGGTTTCTTGCTCCTCCTAATTACAACTTCTTCTGTGCCTTGTTCTTTTTGATTTCTGTCCCCACATACTTATGCACTCCTTTATACTAATCCTAGTAATCTCACATAATTTTCATTTCCTGTATGACTCACATGTTTGAGGTCAATGTATACGATTTAACCAGATGACTTCTTTCTATATACTTGCTATTCTTTCCTTGCATTGGGATCATTAAATTCCAAAGAGCATGTTTTCCATCAGGAAGTGCTTAATTCCTTTATTCCTTTTAACTTCTCTTCCATGACATGTGATCTCCCAGTATCCTGAGTTTGCTGAAGTTTGCTTTCCCGAAATCCTTTTTCTTCTGCTTTGCTCTTCTCCCTCCTTTCCTTCAAAAGCATCATGGATACTTTCATTTCATGTTCACACAAGTTCTCTTTCACTCCCATGTTTTCATCCACATCCTATTTAGCACAAAGCTGCTATTCTAACCTGTCTAGTTGCTTCCTCTACTTTCTGTATCAAGGCTGACAAAAAATATATTTTCTTTTTTTCTCTCTTTCACTGTAAGCTGTTATATTTATTTCTCTATGAAGTCTACATAAACTTTTTTCCTGCTTTTATGAAGTTTCGTGCCCTAGAGCATTTGGTTACTTTCTCAAAGAAAGCCAAAACACCCCGAAAAAGTGCTACCCCACAAAATCCAAAACTAAATTCAAGTCTTATACACCAGGTATTTCTGGCTTGGGATTGCAATGGAAATCTCCCTGTTTTGTCATCAGGTGTATGTATCCTCCTTCTGGACAAGCCACCACGTGTGCCCTCGTATTTGCATCAAATGAGCCATTTTAACAATCCATTACTATGTTAGCTAGGTTGGAGTTTCATTGAAAGAATACTCCCAGCTTTTCAATTACTATTTCCTACTCCCAACTTCTATGTGTCAAGAAACATTTCTAGATTTGAAAGGAGAGCAGGTCACTCAGGTTTCAGATTGCCTGCTTAGTAGGTCATAAAAGGAAAAACATCCATTCTCATGGGACTGTTTATATTAGTTTTTTTCAATGAAAACTCTGAACTTTTCCCAATGTGCATTCATCATTTGGGTTTTTTTCTGCTGACTCTCAGTCTGAGATTTGGAGTTTGCTTCTATATACTATAAGAGAAAGAGAATGGCACCTATACTCCAGGTTTAGGAGCATTTGCTCCTAAATACAGAAGAAAAATGGGAGGAATATTTGGTCTTAAAACTGGAAAATAGGTTCGAAATCTCAAGTTATTTTCTCATTCTCTTACTCATGCAGATAGTGTGTTTATTAAGAAGAACAGGTGCTTTTCATTTGTTTTAAATAAAGTACAGGTACAATCCTAGTGAAGACATGAGATCTATAGCATTAATCCACATTAATTGCTTGAAGTAAACTCTAAGATTAAAAACTTCTCCTGATGGTGACTGTGCCCTGGTGTGTGAACTTTGGCAGCTCATTTATCTGTCCTTTAACTTCTGGTTCCCCAAGTGCAAAATGACTATGACAAGAGTTATCAAATTCATACAGTGTTTGTCTTAGAGAATATTTACTAGCCTAAAAAGGTTGCTACATGATAAATGCTACAGAAAGCAAAGGATTTTTATTAATGCTGCCCACTCAGAATGATTCTTGTATCTTAGTGATAACTTCATCCCTAAAATCACTACAAGAAGATTTAAAAGCTTACAGAAAATGTTGAAATGAGGCAAATTTCCTCTCATCTCTGCAGAGCAGCAGCACTGAGTGCTCCAGCATACATCTGTCATCTGGAGGCCAAGCAGGCATTCCACAATTCCAGAAAATCAATTCCAAAGACTGTAGATTGTCAGTTGCTTGTACACTGGAGGCCATCCAGGCAGCAGATTAAATTGTATGAGAAAATTGTAGCAGGCTCTAGACTGCATGTAATGGAGACCCTCAATGACCTTTCCGAGGACTTGGGAAATATGCATTGAAATTGCCAGTGGGCCCTTTTGTAGCACCAAAACTGCATACTGAATTTCTCTTACTCATCACACAGGGTCATTCACAACTGAGCTCTTTCTGAAGAGGAAAAACAAACCAGAAAATGTAATCACCATCTTTTCTTCTTTCAGAAAATGTACAAGGTAACCAGAGATGCATTATCTGCATAAACACACAAAAAAAGAAAAAAAAAGTTGGTATTTGTGAAAGCCACAATCTTTAGCAGCATTTAACGGGGCTACTGTTCCTGAATCTTTTACCCCTGCAAGATTTTGGCAGAATACACAAAACATTGGCCAAAATGACTGCTGATTGCAGAAGGTTGATTTAGATGAGTAACAGTTCCAGTTTTGCTGTTTTATTTGGACTGTTAACCACCCCCTGGTTTTTAGGTTTCATTTTTTTCTAGAGTAGACCTTGACCTTTCAAACTGCAAATGTGACCCTTTCAGTGCTGCTGACCTGGGGGTTCAGGCTACACTATGCAACTTTCCTTGTCATGAGCAGAAAAGCTGCACGTACACAAAGAGTGCAGACCTCTTAAAAATATAGATGAGCCACATGAAATCCTGTTTCTTACTTCTGACCAGCCTGTGGTTTCAAAAACTGGAGAGTTAACACCCCTGACTTCTACTTTCCAATTTATCAGTGGCAAGGTGGGCTGGTCATTTTATCTCACTCCTTAATAGTATTTCTACACTTCAGGAAAGGTATATGGCTTAACATATATTTGTATTTTTACTCCTTTTTAAACTATTAAAAAAGATCTTCAGGGCATTTTAAGCAGACGGGATGAGTAGATTTATTGGTGTGGAATGCAGTTGTGCTTCTCTGAACAGCTCCTTTACATTCACTATAACAGATAAACATGTCCTTTTGTCTTGCTAAAAGATCATATGGAATCATATCCCAAGCTGCTCGCAACGTAAGAGTTTTTTGTTTAGCTTCAAAGCAGCTTTTAGGGCACCAGACTAAGCAAGGTTTTGGTCTGACAGCAAGGCTCTACAATCTCTGTAAGGCACATGATCAGGGAGGGAACTGGTGAACAGGAACTGCCATTTCTATTCTCATGTTTTGTTGACTCTGCCACAGATTTCCCATATGACCCTGACCGAGTTTTTAAAACTATTTCCTAATTCCCTGTACAGCATTCTGGGGTAATAATTCCCCATGTCAGAAGTATCTGAATAGAATTTCACTGCTAAATGTCTTTTATGCTAAGACTTCTAAGTAATGTACTCTTTCAAAGAATATTATCCTCCTGCTAAAGGAGCAGTTGCTCTACTGATTATAAACTAACCTTATTTATATTTTTAACTTTGCTTTATCAGAGATCTTGTTCTGATATATCTGTATGTTGTACCTTATGCTTTCAGCTCAGTACTTTTCTGTCACTTATATCAGATATTTTTACAAACATTTTGATCAGCTATAGCATGTTTGGTGCTAGCTACTGTAGAATTAGACCTCCTATGTTCTGGGAAGGAAAGATGGGGAGAAAGGAATGGAGCAGCAATCCTTGTACACACACAGAAAGGAAATCTATGGGCTAAATGACTGAAGAATGGAATGAATGGCATATGAATATAAAGAGCAGACTTTCAAAGACTGTTTTAGCCACAGGCCTTTTCATGTCAAATATCTGGTGTATCGAGGCAGTTAAAAAGCAAAGCAGGAATTTCTAGGATTGGTTTTCATCCCTTTGACTCATCCCTTTCCTTTGCCCATTTGCTCTCGTAAGACAGGTCCAGAGTGTGCAACAGGAAACCAAGCAAAAACAATACAAGAAAAACATATTTTAATTTTAGCGACACAGCTGCTTCTGGGTTCTTTAAATACACTCCTCTCTGAGTGCTTCCATACACCAAGATATCCAAGCACTCTAGACAGGCTGAGTCTCAACTGCAAACTCATTCCATAACTAATCTCTGTCTGGCATTGTTACAGCAATCAAACCAAGTTGGTCAAATGCCCAGCTGGGGCAAACTGAGTGCTTATCCAAGGGCTCTCTGTTATGTGACTTGAAAGGATGAGTTACAGCTTCTTTGTGCAGAGACAAGTTTGTGGATAGGAATTAAACACAACCTCTTTTTTTCCTTATTCTCTCCCTCTGCACATTAATACACAGCATAAAAAACCAAAAATATCTTTTGAAGGCATGCCTGTGAGTGACACTGTGCCCTAGTATAATGTGACAGGTGACCTATTCTCCTTGTTCCAGGCTTCATGTAGTCTTGCTGTCTGGAAAACTACCTGGGGAATTTAAGGCCTACCAGGAGAAAAATGGGAAATCTAAAAGCTCAGTCACATACTCAGTTCATCTTGGGTTGTTTTTTCCTTATGGCTTTTGAAGGTGAAACAAACCACCTCTGAAGTCCAGAGGTTTTTTACTGCCATCATGTGGAGAATTTCCTTTAAAAAAGAGAAAAACTGTCTTCCCTGACAAGATAAGATTTTTCCTGCCCTTGGCAAAACTGAAAGAATCTAATTCAGTCTTACATCTACACAGAGCTAGTCCTGGAGCCTCGAATGTTATAACATCTGGGAAATATTCAACTGTCCCTAGTACATTTTGCTTTTGCCCTATTGAAACAGTTTTATTTATTAGCATAGCAGAGCTGGACAAGATTGTGACAGCCTGGGTATGCCTGTTATTTCTGATATTCCATTACAGGTTTCTTTCTCTGGTCTGCAGGAGCATACAAGCATTTAATATCAATGCTATTTTTCTCCATGCAGCAATGCTACAAAAAAAACAACCAGTATTACAGCAGGGTGTCACAAATCCAATTACATAAATTATCCTGGAATCAGAAATACACATTTTTTCGGGCATTCCTATTCCCACTATGCAATCCTCCATTTTATCTGGCCACTATAACAATCATACTTGAGAAATCTGATAAACATAAAACTGTTACGGAAGGTTGGAAATTAAGAGGCCTATATTAATTTTAATAAAAGAAGAAGAGTGTTTCCACATCCCAGGAAAGTCCAAGATTTCAAAAGTTTTCAACAGAACAAATGACTGTATTTCAATTAGGAATGTCACCAGATTTTATACCTATTTTATTTCTTTTTAATCCTGTACTGTACTGATTAACATTGCATTCAAGTACAAGTAAACTACGTAATTTTTCAGTAAGCTTTTCACAGATATTGACAGATATTCCTTGAAGGTTTCCCTTGTATTAAATCAATACAATCTGAAAGACAATTACTGTCAGAACATTTCACAGAAACTATTATTTTCCCAAAGACAAACAAACAAGTGGTCCCATTTTCAAGACTGGTGAGCCCCCAGTAGCTCCTCATGAATTCAGCACAACAGCCTTGCACATAGATTAGAAATCCAATTTATATCTTGTGTCCATTCTGCTATATCACATCAAATAAAAACTGTGTTTTAGTTTCTCCCAGACCATAGGTTGCCAACAGTAATTAGGGACCTCAGCAGAGTCCATAAATTATTCCAGAACAGAAGCACATTTTAATTGATACTGACATCCTCCTAACAAGACTTCTTCAGAAGAGCTGATACACGCATCAAGTTTAAAAAGTTGGTCTGAAGATCTCTGAAGTACTACCACCAAGGCACCACCTTTTTCTAGTGTCATAAAAATCTGTTCTGATTTGGCTACATTATACACAGTCCACTGTAAAAATCAGCACTTAGCAGATTTTTCTTGATCTGCTCCTATAAGCCCTCACAGTTTCTGTCACACTGGACACAAACTGTTCAGTGTTTTGCTAGTCAGTGCAGTGCAGGTTTCTAAGTTAAAGGCAAAATATATCCTGCTACTGTTCCCTATAATAGGGGAACATACTTTGCCCTGCAAACCAAGAGACAGTTCTATATTTGTCTTTCAGATGGTTCTAGTAATTCTGAACGTTTCACAATCATACTGTTAGGCAAAGCTTCAACCACTACTACGAGAACCCCCACAGACCAGATTAATTCAGCCATCTAACAGAACAAGCCCACAGGGAAAGCACTGAGTCACAGTGGCATCTGAGCTTCTCGGAAAGCCTACGTCCAGTCTATATCCCTGGCTCATCTATCCATACTGTGAGGCACAGCACATGGCTGGATCAATGTTACCACATCATATGATCTCCTACTGATCACTCTGTAGGAAATGTAATCCTTCTACGTGCAACTAATATGGTTGGTCTTTAATCCTCCACAGAAACAGGTCTGTACCAAAGGCTCAAGACTCAAGTTTTCTTCTGCATGAAGTACATTTTTTATCCTTAAGTTATATAAAGTTATAAATTCATACCTTATCATTTGCTTGCAAAAATGATGAAAATAACAGGCCAAAATCTTTACCAAAATCATAACCTCAAACACAGTCATATCAACTATAATTCCCAAAAAATAGGAAAATACTGATTTGAGATCACCAATTCATCCTTAGCTCTGCTATGTTATACATTTACAATACGAGGATTTCTTTAATTACCTACTGACATCTTAGTGTTTTTCTGCCAAACAAGGTGTCATTCAGTCCAATGACTAAACGGTAACGGGAATACAACATGTAGAGAATTAGTAGTTTAGCTGTTTGTAGTATTCCTATCTCGTACTAGTTGTCCTTGGTACATAAATTAAAAATCACAGTGTCACAGAATATTCTGAGTTGGAAGGAGCCCACAAGGATCATCAAAGTCCAACTACTGTCCCTGCATAGGACAGCCCCAAGAATCACACATTTACCTAAACAAATAACATTATTTTAAAGCAAGATTTGGGACTCCTTACTGTAATCCTATGTCAATTAGACAAAGGCCTTTTCATCCGGAAAAAAAGTCCATACGCAGTCCATGATTGGACTAAACTTGTCCTTCTCTACATCCTGTAATCCAAAGAGACTCACGACACCCAGTGGTTATTACGAGTAACGCAGGCATACAGAAGCCAGGTGGCATGTGAAGATGCTTATCGCAGTTCTCAGATTCACAAAATTAAGATGCAACTAGAAAAATGAAGACACTGGACAAGTTACAATCCATATTAAAGAGTCTGTAGAGATGGTCTTAGAAAACTCAACACTTATGTAAAAAAACTCCCAAAGCCACCGCCAACATCTGAAATACGAACCCAAATAATTTTTGAACTCCAGGAAAACATGACATCTAGCCTGCTTTGGAGCAAATAGTAGCTCTTCCATGACAACAGTGTAAATCCTGTAGATCTTTTCAGCAGAAAAAAACCACTATCATGAGGAGATCTCCCTGACAGCATTGCACTGATTAAGTAAAGCTATCCTTCTACACCCTGTAGCTTTCCACATGATATATTGAGGAGTAGACAAAGAAGATGACTGTGCTGGGGAGGTGAGGGAACACAAAACGATTTGCTGCTCTCCAGAGTACTCTGGACTGCTGCAAGTGCTGCAAGGGTTAAAAGCAGGCACTGGGGCTGCTCTTTTGCACTGCTTCCCCAAATCCTCAGTGGGCCCAAAAGTCTACGAGTTGTAAAGGGAATATTAAATCCACCTTTGTTCTCCTCCTACATAAAACAGAAGTACAGAAGAGTGTAAGAGCATCAGAAGTGTTTTATTCTTGATATATCATCTCTGTTAACTTGTTATTTTTAAATTGCCTTCATTCTGCCTTGTCTTAAACTGGATACGTTTACAGATGAAGTTGCAGATGGATACATTAATATGAAAGATGTGTACTTTGAAAAGAATACATACCTAAAGTTGAAATTTAGAAGAAAATGAGCCATTGCTAAAGTACTTTATTAGAGAAAAATCTTGTTAAGTCAACTTCTGGGTGAAAATCTGGGACCTGTGATAGACTGCAGGTCAGAGCACATGATCACACAGTGTTTCCTGCTTTGATATTTATTAAATAAGATATTATTAACAAAATACATACGTGGGATGTCTTTTCAAAGAGATTTTGAGCTTTAGTATTGTTTTAATGACCAAGAACACAATTTATCTGCAGGAATTCATTATTCTGTTGAGACCAATGAAAACTTAAGAAGCATCATTTGAACAATATTCTTCTATTTATGTATTAAAGTTACAGAAGTGAATAACAGAAGGAACAAAGATACCTGCATTAAAATATCATAAAAATTAGACTGGTTCAATGAAGTGACATGAATAAAGCTATTTGCAAACTAACTTAATATGATATAGTACTTGTTAATTTGTATTTTGTCTGTGATAGCAAAACAAAGCAGTGAGTACATGAAGACAAAAGATTGAGTACACGGTGTTTTCAGACCTAACCTTTCCAGTTCAGACAGTGTAATATGAAACCACATTCTTCTGACCCGGTTATGCTTTACTTCCAAAGTTTGCCAAACATTTCTTTCTACTGCTGTCTTAGGACAAAAGATTCTTTGTCCCACGAGCATTTATGAAGTCTATGCATCAACACCTTTATTAATTGTCCAATAAGCACACACGACCTATTATTTACCCACCTCATTAGATAAAAACTTGCATATGTCCCTCTTAAGCCATGAAAGATTATTTCTGCATCTTCTCCTGAAAGAAGAGATTCAACACCTTTTTTTAAAAAAAGTGTTGAAACACCTACACTGAATAAACATGCAGTCATACTTCAATCACCTTCTTTTCAGTCTTTTCCTGCTGAATGACCAGAATAAACAAGGAAGTGAACAAAAAGTTAATACTTATCTGTCAAAACACTCACCTTTAGGGTAAACAAATCAACCATTGTATAACATAAGGAAAAAGGAAAACATCCTGTTGCCACTGACTGTAATCACTCAACTCACACAGTAAATAAGACCTTGGATCAATGAGGAATCAAATGAAAGGGAAAGGGAGAGAAGTGGCAATGACAGAAATACTATTAAAACTACAAAAACAGATGATTAGATGATCAATATAAAGCTAAGGTTTAAATCAACTTAATTCAGGCACAATTCAGGTGATAAGATTTATTTAGAACAGAGGTTTACCTCAACTATCCAAGAAAACTTCCCTATTAAACAGTACAGTATTTCAGTTCTCCTACCTGCTGCCCCTTGGATGAAGAGCTGGTATCACATATTCCAAATCTGTTCTGAATCACCAGAACTGAACAGCACAGGTTGTCTGTCCCAAACACAGACTACTTGCTCTCTGGTGAGCTGTTTTAACTGAACACCCACACATACTCCATATCCTGAGAAATCTGGCCTCTGTGGAGGACAGTAAGGGTTGTTTCTGGGCACAAGGCAACCCAGGGCCTTGCCTGTGCAAATAAGATGATACAACAGCATTCTTAGCATGCTTTTCCCCAGAACTCAAAACTTCTGAACAGTAAGGGATCTAAATCCAGAGTCTAGAGATCACGCTTCTCGCACTACATCTTAGATGTAATCAGAGCCAACTCTGGCATTTAAGTGCTCAAAAATACATCCTAAGAATGAGAGTCACTAGTGTTCTCTCACAGCATTTCAGATTGGTAGGACTAGAACCCATCAGTTCCATATTTTTTTAAATGGTGGTGTCATTTCATGTAACCTCAGACATTTTTGTGTTGCATTTGACAACTTGTTTATGAGACTATGCTGAGATTAAAGGTCCTTCTCTTTTTCATTCAGGAATTTGTTAGATCTTGCTGACCTCTTTAATCAGCATAATTCAAGTTCTTTAACAAGACCATCATAACAGTGAAAGTGTTTCTTTCCATTTCTATTTAAAGAATTCTTTGTGTCTTTGTTCAGGTCTTCCACACAGCCTTTTCAGTTTTCTCTAATGAAATGGCTTTCATGTCCAAATGCAAAATATTCTGACAGATTTCTGGGTGCTGGTAGCGTTTATGCAGTTCTCAGAACAAGAACAGCTACTCTAGTTACAGTCATTGAACCAGGGACTCGCTTCCTCCTATTTATTTGCTCTTGGTTTATATGCAGTTCATGTAAACCAAATCCATTTCACAACCAACCATGTAAAAGAAGGTTGGTCTTTTTGTTTTCACTCATGACAGGAAAAAGCAATTCTTCCCCTGTACTTGGCACTGGTGAAACCACACCTCGAGTTCTGTGTCCAGTTCTGGGTCCCTCCATTCAGGAAAGGACATGGAGGTGCTGGAATGAGTCCAGAGAAGGGCAATGAAGCTGGTGAAGGATCTAGAGCACAAGTTCTGTGAAGAGCAAAAGTGGGTGTTCAGCCCAGAAAAAAAAAGACTCAGGGGTGATATTACCACTTTTCCAAGGAGGCTGTAGCCACATGGGGTTGGGCCTCTTCTCCCAGCAACCAGAGACAGGACACAGTCCCCAAGCTGTACCAGGGGAGGTTCAGGCTGGAAATGAGAAGGAACTTCTTCACAGAAAGGATGATTAGACATTGGAGCAGGATGCCCAGGGAAGTGATGGAGTCACCATCCCTGGGAGTGTTTAAGAAAAGACTGGGTGTAGCACTTAGCACCATGGTCTAGTTGACATGGAGGTGTTAGGTCCCAGGTTGGACTCGATGATCCAAGTCTCTTCCTACCCAATAGATTCTGTGATTCCTTTTTTTGCCGTGTTTTCATTCTTTGAGACAAGTTTGAGACCTCATTGATGATGCTGCTTTCCTCGTATTTGAAGTGTCTGTGTTTCCTCTCTCATTCATGCAGTGAGAGAGGCTGCACAAATGCCTAACCTTCTGTGTGGGGAAGAATTCGTACTTAGCTGTACAGTATGTGGGACGCCCAGCAGAACCCCAAACTCCCGGCTGGGCTCCCCGTGCCCGGCTCCCTCACACACGGCAATCAATCCCCCACGGCCCGCACTCCGGCCAGCCCGCTCTGCGCATGCGCGCTCGGGGCGCGGCGGCCGCGCTCCCCCT
>JANPWX010000317.1:1692601-1725630 GCA_024734555.1 Trochalopteron elliotii
CCAGCAACCGAGTGGCTCGGCCCGCCTGCGCGGGCTCTCCTCGTGCCGCAGGCGTGTGGGCCCGGGAGGCGCTTGGGTGGGATCAGCGGGAGGGGCGGCCCTGGACGACGGCGTGGGCTCCCGGTTCTAAAGGCGGTGCGCGGCGGAGGTCCTGCTCGCCGGGCCCGGACGGGCGGCTCTGGCCCGGGAATGGGCAGGAGGGTTCTCACGCCCGTGCCTCGGGGGAGTGGCACTTCTGGTTTGTTTATTTTCGGCTGTGGTTGTGTTGTTTTGCTTTTTTCTGTGAGAGAAGATGATGTGTCAGCCGTTCCCAAAGCCTCACTTGATGCAAAGCTGGCAGATGAGATGCTCGTACTTTATTTCTACTCCTCTTTCTGTTTCTTGTTTTGGTTTGACGTAGTTCTGATTTTGGGGTTTTATTTTAGGTTAGCGTTTCTGCATATCACTTTCTTAAAAAAATACATTTGTTTAGGAAAGGGCTAAGTAATCAAAGTGTGGGTCAGGACTTAAACCACTTCTTCCATTGCAAGGATAGCATCTAGGTTGCACTTATGTAACCATGTTTGTTCCATACCTGTTAGCAGGCAGGCAGGCAGGTGTGACTGAAGATGGAAAGTAAAAGTGATGCAAGTAGCTACTTGAGGAAGTTTTCTTCTGCTGACCATTATTTCATCATCCTTGTAATAGACAGTCATACTCCCATTTCAGGATTAAATACTGGTGGGTAAGACTCAAGATTTTGGAGCACACTTCTAACAAAGTTGGCAGGACCTGAAGGAGGAACTTGAATTTTGGCGTAGATTATTCCAGAATGCTGTTGCAATGTCATTTGAAGCAGCTTGTACTGGATACTGCTGCTAATGGACTCCTGAATTCCTGGTTTTGTACTTTAAATATAAAACTTAACATTGAGACATAACTTCAGTGGGTTAGTTTATAGGAAAATAATTTCTACAAATAATAGTAGAAATAATTTCTGCACTTAATTCTGTCAGTTTTCTGTTAGCCAGTTTCTCAATTACCTTCTTTAAGTGAAGCAGAAACTTAGTCTTACTAGATGCTGCCTACCCTCAGAAAGCAGCTGAAGGTTGTGACAAGTATGTAATGTGGGAGGGCATAATGTTACTACATTTTTCTGATTTTCATAGCTCTTAGTTTCAGCCTTTCAATGTTTGCATTCTGGGTGTGGGCATTTCTAAGGCTCTGTCTCCCCTAGGAGGGTATTGCAATATGTGTTGCTCTTTCAGCAGCATAGATTTCTTTAGCCCCCAGTGTGTTCACTGATCACTCATTCTTTTCTCTGATGACTTACTCTGCTCTTGAGAATGAAACAAACTGTGTTAGCAAAACCACAGCTTTGCAGGTTCAGCTGTATTTGTTGTAAGAGCTTCAGCCAGCTCAACTGTCTTGTTTTGCAATTCAGCCCTTGGGACAACAAAGCTTTCATAAGATAAATAATGCCCTGAGTAATTTTAGCTCTTGAAATAAATGTTGTTTATGAATAGCCTTTAATTTTTAGTTTGTTTTGCCTTTCTAGGGTGGAAAGACATGTCCAATACATTAGCTTTTGATTTAAATTTCATTCTTTTGGCATTTGAGGTATTTTTTAAAGTCTGCAGTTAGCTCCCTGGCGTTATACAACTGTCCTCCACTGTTGTCTTATACTGATGGAACTTCCTTTAGATTCAGATAAAGTTCTTTTTTGTTCTTAACTCTTTTTGTAGTTCCCCAATGGAAAAGGTGTTAAAAACTGCCTGTGGCACTATGGAAGCATTCAGACAAAACAGTCATCTACTGCCACCCATGAGGAATTGTTGGGCAAAGTGACTGAAATGAAGAGCTTCAACCATCGCTTCAGTATGGCTGCCGCTGAATCTGACAAAGACTCCGGATATTCAGGTTTAGAAAAACACCATGTTACCTTTTTTGTGTGTTACCCACTGAGGCTGTGTTTTAATTGGTGACATGTAACAAATCTGAGTAACCCCTCCCAGTTTGTGTCTCATTACCTTGGAGGGCCTTTCTATGCAAGTTATGTTTCACCTGAAATCATCCTACCACCAAAGTCTTTTGAAGTGGAACATTACTAAGTCATAAAGTTCATCCTGTGAATTTGAATGGCATGGGAATTTAGAATTAATAGAAAAAATCTTAGACTTTAGAGTCTAGAAATGGAGATGTCAAAATTCCTTTTTGTTCTTTGCAGTGATGAATGAATTGTTGGATTATGCTGCCCAGTGTCTCTTATGATCTGACCATATTATCAGTAGAGCCTGATAAACCAGAGAGTAATGGTTATAGCATCAGTAAAATAATAGACATGGTGTGCCATTTTACTACTCAACAAAACTGTGCAAAACTTACCTTTATACAAGAAGGAAAGCACTTGTATGAGAGTTACCTGCTTTACTAGATTTTAGATAGAAAATTTCAAGACACAAAATATCTGCATCACAAACTATGGATGTGGCAATGCTGCAGCCTGTAGTGCTTTCCTGTATCAGTTTTTAGAGCAATGCAACCTTCATGATACTATGCAGCCCCTTGGAGACTAAATACAGAAGAACAGACAGTAATAGATTTTTGGGAGAGAAAATGTCTGTATAAGAAACTGAACTGAAATACAAAGCATTTTATTAGAGGCTGGCTGGCAGCTGTCACAATGGCTTTAAATTTGTTAATATTACAGAACTAAACTCTGTTGTTCTTTGTGACTTGGTTGAAGGAGTCAAAATATTAGAACTGAAGGGCAGTAGTGAGCATGTTACATGTGGAACAGCTAACAGCTGGATTCTGCATCTGGCAGATGGAAGTTCAGAGTGCCCAAGTGCTATGGAGCAGACGGACTCCGAGGATGTGCTGAATGCGCTGTGTTGGAATGCAGAGGATGGACCTTGGCAATGCCCAAGGAGCACAAGCAGCTCCTTTCCTGCACTGTCTCCTATGGTTGTTATGAAAAATGTGTTGGTTAAGCAGGTAGGTATCTTGAAAAATATTGCATGTTCTTAATTTTTTTAAAAAACATTTTTCATTTCCAAAAAGATGTTGCAGTCCAGAAAGTAACTGGTAATTTGCAAAGTTCTAATGTGATTCTCTGTTCTTTTGAGAGGCAGCTGGAATCACTAAGATGGAATGTGAAATAGAGATACTCTGCTCCATCTCCATCTACCAAACCTCTTTGTCTAAAAGGAATCCCTCCAAAATACATCTTCAAGAATGTTATGTGAATAGCACCAGAGATTAAACAGAAAAGGGTAATTTGCTTTTGAAAGCTGCTGTTGTCTTTTTCAGTCAATAAAGATGGTGAAGTAGGATGATAGGTTTGTTTCCTCATTCTTAGGTTCTAGAAGCATTTCATGTGTAATGAGAAACACTAATCCAGAATGTTATAAATGAAAAAGTGAAATCCTTATCTGAAGTTAGCTGTGGTACTCCTACTTTAACAGTTGTTTCACTTAACTGCATGTGATGGCTCACGTTGCAACAATTACATTCCCTATTTATGTTCCCCAGTATTTTTGTAATGTATAGTTCCTCCAGCACATCTGTGACACCTCCTGTGTAACTTTGACATTTTAACAGAAGGTATGAGAAGTCCAAAGTACTGTCATGTTATTAGACCTCTACTCATTTTTGGAGCAGAGCAAAAGTTCTGCGATTTTTTTTTTTTTTTTTTACTAGAATACTTCTGAGAATACAGTGGGAAGGGGAAAAAAGAATATAGATCCTGATTCTTTTTCTACAGAATCTGTTATGGCAACAAGGAAGACCTAATATTCACTGTCAGTATTTAGCAGATTATGCAGTTGTAGGGAAGGTGGTTCTGCTCTCTGAGCATCATGCTTTATCTTGACAAGAAGCAATTTTATTTTATTGTCACATTCCTAGATGTGGGGACAAAATACTATGTAAACAAATGCTGAAGTTGTCAGGAATAGGCAAGCTTCACAAAGGCTGATTGCCTTTGGCCCAGAGCTCAAAAATTAAGACATTACCTGTACTGATTCCAGTGGTAAACTCCAAGCTGTGTTGCAAATAAGAAGAAGCAGTAACTAATAATAAGTAGCTTATATAGAGAAAGATATTTAAAAAAATCCAACCACACATACACATATATATGCATTTTAAAAGCCCTGGTAGTATAGCAAAAAGGAAATTTGGCAAGGAGGAGCTGGAGATGGATAAAATGACCACACTTGGTTCTCTTGAGCCGTGCATCATAGTAGCTAGCTATGATTATATGTATGTTTAAAGACAATAATGTCAAATTGAAAAATGTTTACTACAATAAATTAAAGCAACAAGTCTAGGTCAGAATAATAATGAAATGTCTTTCTGCCTTTCATCATTATGCCTAGTTAGCTCAGATGGTCATCTTTTTGAAATGGTCTTTTCAACACAGCATTCAGTTGGACTTGCTGGACCAAAAAAAAAAAAAAGCAGCATCCAGTTACTGTTGTTTATTTGTTCTAGTTTCAGTTTCAATCAGCATCATCTTTCTGTCTTGGAACCACTATGATCCTCTACAGTAGTGGTTACCTGCTGGCTCAATTTCAGAATGTAAACAGCTAACAGTAACGCTGCTAAAAAAAGAATCAAGTGGCAAGTAATGCTTTAGAACACAATGCTGATTGTGGTAAGGTTTCTGTAAGTCTTGTAGAAGTCTTTAATAAGTAGGAAGGCTTTTTAGGCAAGTAACACTGATACATCAGGAAGTTAGCTTTTAGCTTTCATTAAAAAATGCAACAAAGCACACAACAATTTGTTAGTAAAATAAACGTGGCCTTCTCTACTGAAAATGAGATTTTGATTAGGAGAACAAGAGCACAGTGCTATGTGAGAAGGAAAGGAAGAAAGAACAGAGATAGAAAGAAGCAAGAAACCCAGGAAAAAGATAAACAGTTACCACAGCTCTTTTGGCCTCAATGATTATGAGGCTCTGTCGTGCTAAGTGCTGTTCAGCAGTGCAGTAAATGGCAACTTCTGGCTCCAAACTCTTGCTCCTTACAGCTACATGTTCCGTCCTGTGTATGTATAGCTACAGTATTTATATGCTTCCTCATTCCTTACATCTCCAGATACTTTTCTTTTCAATGTTCTTTCTTCTGTGTTAAGGTAGTAATATTTATTTTTACAGGTAGCTGTTCTGTACCCCTATTCCATAAGCATCTTGCCACTGAACCAAAGAAACATTGTGTCAGAGTAGGTAATTGAATCTTATCTCCAAGTCTCAGTGTCCTAATCAGTGGGTAATACCTGCTTTTGGTAAGTTCCAAGTCCTTTACTGGGGAAATGGACTTAAATAAAGCATGTTAGCATTTGCCAGTTTAAAACTTATGAGACTGGTGGAAAGGATATGGATTTCAGATGACTTAATATAGTACTAAAAATAATAAGATGTATTTGTGGTAGCTAAAAACTGCCTTCGGCAGGCCTGCCAGTTATATTCCAAGTTATAGGAATTGAAAAAGCAGCTGACAATATATTAGTATAATTGTAGCAGTGATGGCTTGAATATGTTAAGAAGTGAGATTTTGCTTTAGAAAGAAATAGTGTCTCTTACTAGACCATTTGATGTCTTTGGAGAAAAGCAATCATGTTTTTGGCCAGAAGATCTCATGAAGATCTGTAGTAAGGTATTGGAGGGAAAAGAGGTAATGTCTTGTAAAAATGGATGTTTTCCCCTATATTCCAGAGTATGGCTTGTGGGAGGGAATAAAGCTTTGGGCATTGTTCCTGAAATAAAATGCTTTTAAGGTTTATTGGTGCGCATCGTTTCACCAGAGATACGAAGTTAAACTCCTCTGGGCTTACCACAGGCTTTTCTCCTTGGATTGGTTGATATTCGGCCTTTTTTTTTTTTTTTTCTGCTTCATATATGTATTTGCTATGTATTTTATTCTATATTTACTGAAACTGTGCATTGTACTTCAAATTACAAGACTTCCTGAACAGATATTGTGTATCTTAAATAACCATTTCAAAATCTTGCAATAATGATAGATTTGAGAAGATTTGAATTGCTACCTTTCAACAAAGGGGGAACCTGAATTGTTCCTAAAATGTCTGTGCAGTCTTTCCTTGACTCTTAAGATATTTTATAACAGAAAGCTTAATTATTTTTCAGCTTTCCTGTGCACCTGTAGTTTGACCCCAAGTCTGGGTTAAATTTTTTAATGAACGTTTTACAATATAAGCTTGTACTTTAATTCTCACTTAGGAAAGCATATATAAATTCAGATTGAATTGTTTTTAAATAGATCTGTTGTTGCATAGTAAAAGGATTATGAATTACGGCTTTATTTCCAGCGTTACACTCCATTGTCAGAGAAAGAGATGGATGACTTTGATAGAAAACTGTATAACATATTAATTGGACAGTATATATAAAATGTAGAAAAATGGCATGGTTCACCTGTTCAAGTTTGTTTTTCTTGTTTTCTATAATGCTTTTCTAAGACTCGTGGTTTTTCCCTGTTTGTGCTTCTCAGGGGAGTTCATCACAACTCCAGTCTTGGACTGTGCAGCCATCCTTTGAAGTGATTCCAGCTCAGCCACAGCTAGTGTTTCTTCGTCCATCAATCCCACCTCCCATTAATCCTCACCCTGTTGGGAAAAAGAGAAATGATTCCACTAATTACCTGCCCATCCTGCATTCTTTTCCCAAAATAGCACCACAGCCTTGCAAAAGAGATCACTCCTTTGATCTAGAAGAATGTCAGGAAACCACTTGCCATAAACGACTCTGCACAGAAGCGCCCAAGATGGAGACTTCTCCTGTACTGACGAGCACAGGTTTGCCTACTAGTCCTTTTTCCCACCTACCAGTTAGCTTTAAGACTCCTCAGGATTCTAATCAGCAAAGTTCTTCAGCTCTGGTGACAAGTGGAAAACTGTCAGCTCTTCCTGGTTTTCATCATGTTTCCAGTGACGCTCAGAAAGTGCCAGGTTTGACTCCCCTTTTGCCTTTTGGACCTCTGCAGGCAACAAAGTGCACCTTTCATGAGAGCGAGAGCGCATCACAGACTACAATGCCTTCTGCAGTGTGGAGCCCTCCCTTGATACCAGAAGAGATTTGCACTACCCCTGAGCTGCTCTTGCAACAACAGAGCAAGTGCAGACGCTTTCAGAATACTCTTGTTGTGCTGCGCAGGTCGGGATTGCTGGAAATCACTTTAAAAACCAAGGAACTCATTCATCAGAACCAGGTGACGCAGGCTGAGCTGGACCGGCTGAAGCACCAAACGCAGCTTTTTATAGAGGCAATAAAGAACAATGCTCCACAGTCATGGGCAGAGCTAGAAGCATCTCTAACAGGATCTGATAAAGCTGATAGCAATCTTGGAGACCCCACTTATCCCAACATGTAGTAAAAATGTGCATAGCTGTTGGTCAAGTTATTTCTGTGCCTCCTTTTTCCTGTCTCAAACTTCTACTTGAGTGTTTTTTGAGTCCAAGATTTGCAAAGTTGTATTTCCATTAACAGTTTTGTCTTTGGAGCCAGCTATGGGACTGGAATAGCATGATGGGTTCTAGACAGAATGGGTCCTTAGTACTGCAGTGTGAGCTTGAATTTCATGCTAACTCTGTGTGCTTCCTGAACTGAAGATGTTTGTATGTGCTCTGCTGGCATGTTCCCATTCTTAAAGTGAAGACTGTCATTTGCAGTATTTTGCAAGCATCTTCTTATTCTCATCTTCAGGTAGTTGTTTCTGAGAGTGCAGCAGCAGAACAGGCCCCCCTGTTGGGCCATCATCAGTTCCAAGTAGATGAAGGGAGTTGGTGTGAGGTGAAATAGGTCCTTCTCCCATCCTCTTCCTTCTTTTTTTTACTTAGAGTAATCAGATGAATGTAGTGAGGGTGGGAGGTGTGTCAGCTTGGATAAACTCACTAAAAATTTTATCTGCCGAAGTTTGAACTTCAAAAAACAAACTCCAAAACATTGTTCCTTTGTATAGATTGATAGCATTTCTAGGCTGCTTGCCCTGAGATATTGGTAACACCACACTGTGCATAAGATACTGACCTTGCTAGTGGAGAGCCACAGCAGTCCTGTTACAAAAGCTGTTTTACAGACATTTATTTCTTTGCAGTTATCTAGACACTTAACTACATCACTCCCTGCAATCTGAAGGGATTTTTTCCAGAGGAGGTTTGTGTAGAAAATTGAGAACAGCTTTGTCTAAGAACATTAAGGAATCTGGATCGTCTGTGATATGTTCCTTTCTGTGTGACAATGTTTCCAACAACTTATGCTGTCTAGGTGACTAGCTATTTGATTCCTTTTATCATCTGTTTCAGATTGTTAAAAATAGAACCTTGAAAGTAGAGTGGATGTCTTGCTAATTTGTGACTAGACCTTAACATTTTCTGATGCCTCTAAGAATCTGTATTGCAGAAGACTGTAGAGAATACTTTTTTAGTCCTTCCTGAAATAGGTGGATTAGAGGAATTGTAAGGGACTTCTCTCTTGTAAGGGATTTCACCCTTTTTCCACTGATGAAAAGAAATGCTTTACATGTCTTATGAATTTGAAGCATGTGAGTCCTGTTCGTATAACTGTGGGCCTGGAGAGAAATATTGTGGCAGGGTTTGCTCTAGTGGAGCTGTAGCAGACTAGTTGCCGTGCCTTTCATGGGATCCTGCCTACCTACTGAAGACTGGTGCAGTACCTGGGAATTGTTTGAAAGTGTTCCATAGACTCTGTTCTGGCATTTATTTTTTTTTTTAATATACCTGATACAGTTGTGATACTCCCATGTCTCATAACTCACACCCTGGCAATATTGGAACTCGGCCAGCAAACCCAGAAGGCAGCACAGTGCAATGAAATAATGTAGGACATGTCCAATATAGACACAATCTATCATTTGTGATATCTGCACCAAATGACATTTGGCAGGATAGATGTGATGGTACCTTAGTCCATTTATGAAAGATGATCTTGTTTTCATCTGAACTTACAAGGAGAGGAGGCAGTTCCATTGATCAAATACATATAATAGGCTGTGAGGTATGAGAAAGTGCAGAGGATATTTTTCCTACTTTTCCTAAAGTTCTTATTCTACCTATTAAATAGGGAGGAGAATTTGAAGTCCAGAATATGTATTTTTAGGAAGTGATTGTCCTAGAAAACAAGATGATGGGCTCAGGGTACCTAGAGATGAAAAGGAGGCAGAAAAGTGAAGTCCAATCGTAGCTGTTCGAGACAAGGAAAAAATGAGTCTACCAGTGACCTTCCCCATTCTATTTCCACTGCTCTAATAGAGTATAAAGGAATGAAAAATTTGCTTTGCAGGGCAGTACCCTATGACTTAGGGAGACTTACCTGGTGGAAATCTCTTGTAGTCCTTATAGTACCACATGTACTTTTTCCCTGACAGTGTGGAGGGTGGGCTGAAGTGGGTGTGCTTACAGCTAATGGGCCTTTCAGCTGGTGTAATTTGTATAAATATATGTTCGATAAATCTGTGAATAAAGTCCAGCAGCTGGTTAGAAATCTCCTACTGGGCATCAGTCCAGATTTAAATAGTATTTACTGAACTAGAAAAATCCACTCTGGAACTCATACTTAAATCTGGGGCTCCTTAGGAAGCATATCACTAGCTAATGGGAAACCTTAACTCAATATCTATTAAATAAAAAAGGATGTTGAAGGTCTGGTAATAAATATGTCATCAGGTACCATTCTGTTCGGTTTTCTTAGTTGCCTTTATTC
Organism: Trochalopteron elliotii; assembly: GCA_024734555.1. Lineage (NCBI taxonomy): Eukaryota > Metazoa > Chordata > Aves > Passeriformes > Leiothrichidae > Trochalopteron > Trochalopteron elliotii. The sequence continues at coordinate 1,702,320 of JANPWX010000317.1, forward strand.
CTGGGAGCGCTGATAAAGCTTTAAAACAATAAGGGCTTTCTTTTCTTGGCTGCAATGTAATAAAATAGGTTAGCTTGGAAATGCATTCAGAAAATTAGTTGACTTCATCAGGACCAGGATAAGTCCAGATTCTGGGAAGGATCTGAAAGTGATCCAGTAGATTTGAACAGAAGTGTTAGCCTCTGAATGGAAACTGTAAGCAATGAATTCACAGGTTTTTTCGATCATTGAAGCAGCAAGACTAGGTCTTAAGAAGTTAGCTGAAGACAGCTGCCTTGATCTAATCAGTCAGATGGCCTGCTGCAGCTTCAGCTGTTGCTGACAACTTACAAGTGGGGTAGCTTGATGGGTCAGACAGACTGGTTTTTGTATTAAGTTTTAATAAATGTTGGTGTTTTTTATTACTTTTACTATGTCTTTTTGAAACTCTGCTGTTCTAGTTGGAATGTAAATATTTTCTGTACTTTCAAAGCCCCTTGCTAACTCTGAATACAGTAGCCTAACACCTCTGTTATAGAACATGACCTTTTTGCTAAAACTTTACAGAAATTGACTGTGAAATATGAATGAAATAAAGTATATACTTGAAAAGTTTGTGGATTATTTAGTGCTGTTGAACTGCAACGTCCCTGGTTCCCGAGTATGCTTTAAATAAAGCTCCACAGCAGCATGTTGCCCATGTGGGAAAGTGCAGATACAAAAGTGATACTATGATGTATCTCTCTGAAGAGAGTCACGTGAGCTTTAACAGTATCTATGAATTAAAGGGTCTCTGGGAGGAGCATGAATAGAAATAGGCTGTACAGAACTCTAAAAATATATTGTCGTGGGTGACTGCTGCCATAGATCTGTCATGAACAACCTGGAAGGATTTTTCCATCTCTGAGCTGTTGTCTCCATGATGACTACATTATGCTCACCGTCTGTGCAGGGTGAACTCCTACACTGTGTCCTAATCCTGGCAGCTGGGTATGCAGAAGTTTGAAATAGTGAAGTAAGAATCTTGGCTACTGAAAGAATTACTGGAGTAAAAAATGTTACACTCTTCTCTTAAAGAAAATTCTCCAACTAAATCTGTATACCAGCTTTTCACCAAAACACATTTCTTCAAAATGTGTCTGTCTTTACATGGTCTTTCAAACATGACTCTTGCAGGGAGAACTAGGCACTCATGCCCAAAACATCCAGCAGCCTTGTGGCCTGAGATCTTGTCCTAAGATATGAGAGATTCTAGTCAAAGCTCTTACTCGGCACCCGACAAGACAACTTGAATCTCATTGCCTTATATCCAAAAAGGAATGCCATCAATTGGAATAATTTTATTTTCTGAGACTAGAAACTCAGTGTTTGCAAATTTTATGTTCACCAAAGTATGGATACAATTCAAGCAGGAAATTCTTAGATTTCTGTCTCTTCTGACTACCTTTTCCTTTACATGGTTAACTTTTTCTGCAGTATGTCAAGCCTGTTCACCTTCATTTCACTAAGACCAAAAAGGTGAATTTCTTCTTCCAGGTGTATTGCATCTGTCTTGTTTTTCTTTCTCATGATAAAAACAGTCTGAAAGGAACAGTACCCCTGCAGGCTTAGGCTGAGCAATCTCCTGGCATGCAAAATTTCTGGCATCCGCGACTGAACATAGCATGCTGTTACTGCTTTCATTTTCATAATTTGTAGTACAAAAATGTAGGGTCCCTCCCTACCTACACAATTTTGCACTCTTGCTGTACTTAGGTGATGCGTCTTTCAGGTGTAATGCAGCCATATAGTCCCAACTGTTTTGCATGGTCCTATGTGTCCAAAATGCTCATGCCCACTTCTCTTCCCTTTTTAAATCTACCTCCTTCGAGGTATTTCCATGATAAAAATGTAACAGTTCCAGTGTAATCTGATTGGGAAGGCGGAAGGAAACACCATGTGTTCAGTCTGCTCTCTTGTTGAGCACAGTTTCCAAGACTTCCTCAAATTCTTGTTTGAACTAAAGCTGTTCTTAGAAAAAGCATCCTGCATTGATTTGAAAGCTCCTAGAATTAAGAATCCACCAAAACTGTTTAAAGCATAATTACTTACTATTAAACACATGCCTCTTGCATTGAGGCTGAATTTGTCATCTTTCTATATCTAGCTGTCAGATCTTTTGTCTGTTTTCTGCTAAACCAAAGTTCATGGTGTGATGCTGTTTTCACTGTAGGTAGTTACAAACTGAACAAGTCACTCTTCAGCTTTCTTTTTTTAAATAAGTAAATAGACTCAAGTCTTCTGGATCCTGTGTGGCGCTCTTCTTTGGATCCTTTACAATAATTTAAATGCATTTTTAATTGGAACACTAATAGCAAAACAGGACTGCTAAAAGAATTGTACAGTATTAACTCTCCCTACGCTACTCTACCTCATTTTTATAACAATCTTGGCTGTGACATCAGATTTGAAGTATAACTAATCCCTGTGCCTGATGCTTCTGTGGCTAGTGAACCCCTGCCCTGTTTCCACATTCCTTGGAATGAAGTTTGCAGCCAGAAAACAAAGCAAGCTGGTTTAGGAAGTGGCCAGTTGTATTCATTAGTTTTCCCTGCTTCTCTCCTTTGAAACTTTTTCACCTTTAGATGAGATTTGAAAGGTAATTTTATCTTGTATTTCAATTATTGAAAATAATATCAAATAATATTATAGTGAAGAACCAATTTTTAAACTAAGAATAGAACGTTGTGCTTAATGGATGTCCATGTACAATTCAGAAATCATAGTTGCACGTATTTCATACCAGCCAGTTAATTTTGTATAAATCTAGCTTCAGTCTGTCATGTGGCACACTTTTAAATGCTCATCAGTAGTATAAATACTACATGTGTGTTGGCTTTGTCTTCAACCAATTTTTCATTCTAGCTGATCAATATAAGGAGTCAGTTTTATCTGACCAGCTCTATTTCTTATAAGTTTAGTAATTTCAATTAGTTTTGCTTTCTATGTGCTGGAATGATCAAAACTTATGGGTTATTCCATTATTTTCTTTCCATTTCCTGCTATGTCAATTTAGATCAGTCTACCTACTCACTGAAAATCTGATGCTGTACTAGTTCTTTTCTCACCTCAGTCCTCTGAAATCTTTCCTAGAAGCATGAAATTCATCTAAACAGTATTGACGATCCAGAGAGCTTCTTGATTAGCTCTGTCAAATTTTCAGTCACAACTTATTCAGACTTACTTAATTTAAAATGCATAATAACTGTTGTTTGAAATGTTCTGAATTACTTTTTGAAGTGGAAATCAAGCTACTGTTATGATCTGAGAGGAATAATACATCTTTTTTCTAATTGCTCAACAGGAATTTTTATGAAATGCTTTAGCCATTGTGCACTGCAGCATTATTATTTTTATCTTGAACTGAAGCGCTGCCAGCAAAGATTTCTTCTGCATGTCATACATATTAAGAAATGGAGGAATTGTACTTTCCAGGGCCAAAAGGGGAGTTTCATCAGCTTCTTAATTGTTTTCTTCATTTTCTTCAATTGTTTTCTTTGTTCTTACAGTGATTAAATTAATTTAGTTAATGGGAACTGAAATGCTTCTTAACATACTCACTTAACACAATCTTACTTTTTTCCCATAGTATGGATTTTTTTTCAGGCCACATACTTAGACCAGGACTAAGAAATCTGGTAACAGACAGAATGCCAATCCTTAGTGGTTTTTAACAGATAGGACTGTTTGGAAAATCTGTATGTTTTCAGGGAAAACTCAGGTGGTTGTTTGTTTTGTTTTTTTTTTTTGAAAATTAAAAAGTATTTTGACTGAAAGCTTAAGTCTTTTTTGGTGTTAGTCATAGCATTCATTTTTCAGTGAATCTCAAGCACTATGGAAATAGTCTGGACTTTGGGAAAGGGGGAAGATGTTATTTCTCTAAAGAAATGAGGTAAACCTTCATCTCCTTCACCTGGATTGTTTTGGGTTGCCTGTGCAAGAAACAGGACCCCAATTTTGATGAGTGGTTCAACCACCCCACACTGATACAGAAGCCCACATAGCCAGTCAAAACTGCTCAGTTGTTTGCAATGGCAGAGGGGACTAATGGAGACATCCCAAGTAAGTGAGGATGAAGCAGCATCTCCTAAGAAAATCACTGGCTTAATGAATACAAATACCATTTTTTCACCCTAAAGATTCTACTTTAAAAAAAAATTAATGGTTTTCTTTGGCATAAGGCATCATGTTGCTGGATAGGTCTTGTTCTAGATTTGCCAGAGGAGAGTTCAGTGCAGTGAACTGGGCAGTGAAATGGGCATTGTTTAGTGTGCAAAGTGTGAAATATGAGTGGACAGTGGGAAAGCTGTTTTACCCAGGATGAATGTTAGCAATGCCTATTGTTTTGTGTTCTTGCACACAAGCAAATGATAATATTATGCATATCCAAACATGCTCAAAAGTCAGAATAGGATAGTCTATATCAAAGTGAAAATGGTTTTCACTGTTCAACATTCTGTCACTAACCATGCTTGCAGAACATGTACACATTAATGCTTTTCTGGAACATTCTGAAAGGGGGTTGCTAAGATTAATTGTGTGACAAATGGCCAGAAAGTATTCCAAAACATTTGATTGCAAACTGATCCTTATTGTGCAAGGATGAAAGTCTGAGCTTGATGGTAATCATCTAAATAGTGAAATGCCTCCAGATGCATAATGGGAGCTGCAGCCAACCCAAACTGGGACAGAGCAGAGCAAGTAACTGCACTGAGGTCTATTGCTGTAGTGCTCCTGCTCCTGTGCAGTAGCAGCATTTGGATAGAGAATGTTAAGAGACTGTAGTAAAGACAGATGTTGTCATTGAGAGTGAGATGTTGGTGCACAGATAAACCAATGGCCCTGACTACCTTCTAGCAGTTCAGAAACAAACTGGGCAGTCTGAATACACACCTCATGGCCAAAGCCTCTATTTCTTTGAAAGACTGGGATGCAAAGGTCAAACTTGCCTGCATGTTAAAATTGTTACCCTATTCAATTTTTTTCACAGCCAAACTTAAAACAGTGGTGTTAGGAGAAGCAGAGTGATGCACTGCCTCTGCCTGATCCTGGACCCAGCAAAGTTATGGAAAAGATAATTGCAGTTTCTAAGGCTTGCTTTTTTCCAAAGTCTGCTGCTTCTCCAGCATCTAAACACCTACCAGCCTGAGACACTACAGCCACCTGATGTGAAATGTGTATCAGTGAGCTTTGTTGGGTGAGTGGAAGAAGATGGATGCCTTCCATTCCAGGGGGCAAGTCATGCACTGAATACCACTTTTCCTGCTTCCTGTTTCCACATTATAACATCTGCTCATCTGCAGGTGAACACCTCAGAGGAGTGCCACATTCCTGCTTCATCTCACTGCTCTGGCAGTCAGCTCAGTAACAACCAAGTGCTCAGTAGCCACACAGACATTCACTATTTCATAAAATATAATAACAATAACAAGCCACTGCCTACCTCTCATATTAGTATGGGGAAGGAATGAAAACACTCCATTAATCTCCACATCTTGGATTATCATTGGGCATGCTTTTGTGATTTCTTTATTACATCCTGTTCTGATGCAAGATCAATCCTTAACACATCATTTTTCAGTAAATGGGCTACTGCATCCATTTTAGGCCCCTTCAAAATATAAATATGCTTAAAAATAAGTCTCAATTTGCCTGAGATTGTTTTCTGTTTGGGATGAGAACAAGTGCAGCAGCACTCAGTTCTTCTTGGATCTTCATACATTTCCATGGCACCCAAGCTCCAGGTGAGAATTTCTCTAACCAAAGCATACATAACAGCATGAAACTGATACTGGCAATTGTGTTCACACTTAAGTGTCCTACAAATGCCATGAGCACTGACTGTCTAACACATGCTTTTGAACTTCCTTATTTTGAGATTTGCCCTGGTCTCTTTCTTATTAACTCAAAAAGGATCTTGATGAAAATGTGATATTTGCAATGTGAAGCATCAGCTCTCAGTCTTACTTTAGACATTACTATCAACGTTTCCTTGGCATGAGAAAGTATTTATTTTAAATCACACACTGTTGTCAATGCACTGTGATTTTCCATTGCTTTTCTACTGTCTAAATTGTCATATCAGGTAGAAGATAAAATAAGAGAACTTTGAGTGAGGGACTGGTTGCCATATGGCTGACACCTAAAATCTCAGCAATTTGACGTGAAGAAAGTGGAAAAAGATGAAGTAAATTCCACAAAATTAATGCCATAAGTAGGTGGCAGTTGTTAGGAAAGGAGAAAGAACAAAGGCAAAGGAAAGGAAAAGAATACTGAACACCAATGTTACCAAAGATTTTTCTCACAGATGCATGAAAATAGATTTCAGTGTAACTGTCCACACAGTAGACCAGTTCTGGTTTCTTTTTAAAAATATGTTTTTAAGCACAAAGATTTTCCCCCATTTGATTTAGATATATAAGCTGAAATGTATGTTGGTTGTGAAGAGGAACTAACTTGCTGCTTTCATTGAGTGCTCCTTCCTCTCTTCCAGCCAAAAAATATGTTGTAGGTTTAAATTTGTTCCTTTAATCCCACAAATCACACCCACCTCAAAAGCACTTGGAAGTGGCATTGGTACTGCTGCATCGAATAATGCAAACAATAACATATGGCTGGAACTGAGATGGCCCCAGGCTCAGTTTCTTGTTTTCCCTTGTACAAGGCACTTTTGTCTTCTCAGCTGTAAAATGAGAAAAGCCAAACTTATTCCCTATTATAAAGTGCTTCAAGCTTCTTGTATAAGAATTGGAACAACAAGCCATGGCTGTGGGCTATCATGAGTCTGGTGCTAGATTTTCTCAAGGCTGAACATTTATGTGGTTATACTAACCTACATTTTGTTTCATGTTAGTAGATTAAACTACATACTCACTGGGTTAATTTCCCTAATGTAATTCCATAAGTGACTATAGAGACTGTTTTCTTATGGTTTGGAAAACTGAAAAGAAAAAATATAGCTTACTAAAATCTCTAATCCTATTGCCTATCCAGGGAAACTTATTTATAAATATCTCAAGGTTGAAAAGGATAGAGAATGGATAGAGTGCAAGCTGGCTGTGTTGCAGACACTAAAAAAACCTTTTGTGGTGTAAACAGACATCCATTGTGCCCCTCCATCACGTATTCATTTCTGCCCACGCATGTAATTCTCCTTTCCAGCACGTAAACTTCTTCATGTAACTGTAATAATGCAACATATGAAATTGGGGTCAAAAGCCTGGAGGTTTATCAGATGTCACATTATTCTATCTAAAAAGATACAACATTTGAAATCAGAAAAATGCCCCCAATGCAGTCATTGAGTACTGCAGTCTAACCAGCACACCCGGAAAACACATGAGTAAAATGAAGGGTATGAGTGGTGCAGCTGCAGTTATGGTATTATGTCTATGCTAGAAGCTAGGATTAAGCTCAAATCTTTTCTCCTGGACTGAGATACAGTAGGACTGCTACCTGTAGGACTGAGGGTTTTCATTATTGTCTTCATCTAAGAACCTTCTGTCCCTGCTTGCTTTCATGTGTTTACACAGTTTGGATAATTTTGTCAGAGAGATGCTGGGATTTGTCAGAGCCTAAGGTAAAAAGGATCAGGACTTCTAACTATTTAGACAGTGTCAATTTTTAAAATAATCTCAGATGGCTTCTAATCTATAGTAATGCATTAATGAGTGGAATTTTTGTATGCCTTGAAGAATTTTTAGAAGCACGGTCTTGCCATTTGTGCACCTATATAACCCAGATGATTGAGCCTTCCTCCCAAAATTCACATTTGTTATAAGACTCAGCATTTGGTCAGTTAACTGCAAAATCTTTGCTTTTTCTGATGTAGTGCTGGAGACTTCTGACCATCAGAGTAATGCTTCTTATGCTTCAGGGACTTCCTGTGGGGAGTGGAAATCTGTACAGGCTCTTAACACTTCAACTTAAATATGAACTTTAATTTTAGGCTTTTGCTGGAAATCTAAATTATGAATTGGATACATTTCCACTGGGGTTTCAGTAAGTAAATTTTATCAAAGAAGTATAAAAGGTCATTGTAGTTGATTCATAAATAATAATAGCTGAGCTAATGAAATGTCTCCTTTCTCATCTTTGGTATTCTCCCACATACTGTAAAGGTCTCCCAATTCTTCCATGTAAATCTCATCTATATGACCTGCTGTGTTTTATCACAAACGTTTCCATGTATTATTTGGAAGGAGGGGGAAAAGGAGCAAGAGTAAAGTAGAAAAAGAAAGACTGTCTTAAAATTTTGTCAGAATTCAAAGTGATCTTAAATCTTTTATGACATCTCAGTTTTCATGTGTTTATGTAGCTGCTCTATTTGAGTGTCTTGACGTCACCAGAAGTTCTTAGCTGGCAGCATTTTTCCAAACCATCTGAAAGTTGTGTTATAGGAAGTTAACACACCCTGTTCATTTCAAGGTTAAAAAATTCAAATAGAAATATAAGTATGTTTTCTTCAGTTTGCACACAGAGTGGTCATTCTTATGGTCCCTAGAAGTATAAAAAAGGGTAAAAACAAGCAGCTTAAGGGTATCTCTTAGTCCTACTGAAATTCTGAGAAATAGCACCGTAACTCATCATTGAACAAAAACTGCTTTAGGAATATAATATCGTGATATTCTTGGCCTTCTCTCAATCATTGCTGAAGCATTTCCAAACAGAAGCCATGTGGGAATCAAGCTCTAATACCATGCTTATGAAGAGAAGACCAAAACTCTGTTTCAACACATATCACCTATATATAACTTTATTTACACAACTATTTCTGTTTCATGTTACTTTTATTAAATAAATTAGCACTGATACTAATAAATATTTTGAAGCCAGATGAGATAGCAAGAAGTGAAACATAGAAAAGAAAAGGATAGCTTGTCTTGGATTATACTTGAACAACTGTCCTGGTAAAAAGTGGAAGCTTCTCTGGTTTATTTTTCCCACTAGGACTATTTATTTCTCCAGCAACAGCAGGCACTTCTCCTATTCACTGTTCTTTACTTTCTTCATTTTGTAGCTGCCTAGATTTGAAGCTTTCAACTTCTCCAACCTAAGTTTATTCCAAAGGCTGACAGTGGAAGAACTGCAGTTTGGAAGTATTTCCTGAAATGTTAATGTATAGTTTCCTTTTCTTGAACTGAACACTGTTTCTAGTTGATGCTTGTTTGTCCAACATTAATTATTTTTCCCACCCTCCAAAATACATGGGCGATTGTCACATTTTCCTTACATCCATTTTAGTTATAGTTTCCTGAGCTAGATAAATACAACAATTTTTAAATCTTACAAATCCATTCCTCAGCTTCTTGTGTCTTTTTATGTCACTTATGGCTTTTCTTTGAAGTTCATTTGGTTGACTAATAAAGGCAAAGCTGAATATAATATTCCATTTCTTTCTGCATTAGGGAACTATGGAAAAGGTTTATTGCAATTTTTTGCTTCAAGTCCATATGCAGTCTAAAATGCTGCCATCTTATTCTGCAGGCTTATCTCAGTTTGTCCTTCAGGCTGTAATTTGCAGGCTGGGTTGGCATGCTCCTTTGCTTATTTCATCCTCTCACAGAAGATGCTAATAGCTGATTGGGTAACGTTGAACAAGTTTTGGCCAAATTAGTTCATACACAAAGTCAAAAAGAGACAGTCAAGGGGAGAAATGTGATGTTGGCCTGCAGTCTGATGTAGCTGGATCTGAGAGGAAGCGTCTGTCTTATAGGAAAGATCCTTATCTGAACTAGGGGACTACTACTGCCCTATTAACAGCCTGCATAGTAACATATTTGTCTGAGCTGATGGCACTTCTTGCAGCAGGCATTGGCTCTGCCCAGGCTGGCTGTGCCTCTAGCTGCATTGATTGATTATACAGGCAAATTTCCGACATGCCTGTCTATCCTGCAGCAATGGAATGATCTGAGGTGATGGTGGGCTGAATCCACACACCTGGAAAACACTCCAGTTCTGATAGACAGAAATTGGGTCTTAGAGTTTGATTTCAAATTTCACCTTTTCTCCTGGCATGAAATTATTATGTTTCTTGGAGCTTTGTTTCCAGAGTTATAAGAGATTTTAAGTGTCCATGAACAGTACAGCTGATACCTAGGTAACATTTTGTTGCCACATTTTGCTTTCTTACGCTTCTTTCACTAGCTTCATATTCACAAATTGACTTATTTCCTTGGATGTTTAGTGACAATGGGAGCATAAAGGAAGACAGCAAGAGCTGTCAGTAAGTTGCAGTCTAGTGCACACTACTGATAGATCAGTTCAAAAGGTTTATTTTATACTTGTACTGTGGCTTGAAGAGAAAAGGAAAAAATATTTCTCTTGAAAATAATAATCTCAGTCAAATTTTCTGTAGTGTAATAAACTGCTTGGTTAATCAAGGTTTTCTCAGGCAAATCCATACCACTGAGTGTTTCATGTGTTTTCTGGAGGATAAAATCATAGTATCAAAGGCTGCTACTGGGATGACCTATGTTGGTCTTCAATATTGAGTAAACCACTCAATATAGCACTGGATATTTTGGGAGAACATCTAGTGACAGCTTTAAATATCAAACTCAGTGGACATTGATAAAGAACTGATACTTGAAAGCTGTCAGTAGGGGGACAGGTTCTCCAAGCCTTGAAGGACTCAAAACATTGATCTTAGCACTGAGTTCCTGGGAATTCTTAATTAGTGAATCATTTTCTCCTTTAGGTAATGCTATATTGAAGTTTTTTTCCTCAAACCAGCTTTCATATCATCTGGACTTAGTGGGGTTGTCTGACTTTGGCAGTTCATGTTTAGACCTACAAAGATTGCTTCTGTTGAACTGCTCAACAGTTTTCTCCCGGCAATTATGAACCATTAGGAGTACCAGCCGATCTGTCTCTTTTTTTCCTGTCACTAACCATAAAGCTCATCTCTGGTCTCAAGCAGTTCTGCATGATAACATAATTCCTTGATAACAGCCTCTGTGACAAAGCTGCATTCAGCAGTTTCCTGTTAACTCCTAGAGACTTTTGTGTCAGTCCACCGTGTTCAACAGTGCCTGGTGCATATCTAAGATTATTAAGGGTATTGTGCTGACAAACCAATCTATTGTATTTTCAGCTGTCTGATATACATAGGTTCAGGTCTCCATCTCTTCTTGTCCAACACAAGCAGCTAAAAGACTGAGAAAATGAAAATCTTTCAGTTAGGCACAATAATTTTGAAATGACTGCTGCTAAAGACAGACTGAGCAAAATAGCTGAAATGCAGGCCAGAGGCTGTGCATTCCCCTAAGCTGGTGGATATACAGAAAAATCAGTAGCAGACAAAGGAAACTTTGGCACACAGAGCTTGCTACTGCCCCTGCCTTGCCTTTTGTGAAGTAAACTGATCAACATGCTCCATTTATTTTTAATTGATAGCAGCTGTGGAACAACTATTAAGGTGACTGACAACATGTTAAATGAGGCACGGTGCAAACAGTGTATGATGCTGTATATTGAGTCTGCATGACCAGGTTTTGGTAGTGGAAAGGCTACAGGGAGACTTCTCTGAGAAACTGCCAGAAGCTTCCTCCATGTCCAGCAGTCAATGCCAGGTGGCTCCAAGATGGATGTGCTGCTAAGTCTGAGCCAATCAGGAATTATAGTAACACCTCTGTGATAACATATTTGAGAAGAAAAAGAAGTTGTTGAGCAGATGTAATTGCAGCCAGAGAAGCGTGGGGTGAAAATACATGACAGGAACAACTCTGCAGGACACCAAGTGGAGCAGAGGAAGGAAGTGTTCCAGGTGCCAGAGCCGAGATTCCCCTGTAGCCCGTGGTGACAACCATGGTGAGGCAGCTGTTACCCTGCAGCCCAAAGAAGACCACAGGGCTACAGAGATCCACATGCAGCCTGCAGCAGAGACCCATGCCAGAGCAGGTGAATGCCTGAGATGAGGCTGTGAATCTGTGGGAGGCTGGGACAGGCTCCTGGCAGGGACTGCAGATACATGGAGAGAGGAGCCCACACTGGAGCAGGTTTCCTGGTAGGACTTGAGACCCCATGGGGACCCACATTGTAGCAGGCTGTGCCTAAAGGACTACATCCCATGGAAGAGTGACCCATGTTGCAGCAGTTCATGGAGAACTGTTACCCATTGGATGGACTGATGTTGGAGAAGTTTGTCTCCCATGAGAGGGACCCCACACTGGAACAGGGGAGGGACTCTTCTCCCTGGTTGGCAGCAGAAATAATGAGTGATGAACTGACCATAACCCCCATTCCCCATCTACCTGCACTGCTCTTGGGGAGAGGAGGTAGACCTCAGGAAGGGGGGGAGAGAGGGGTGGGGAGAAGGTGTTTTTAAGATTTATTTTACTTCTTATCATCCTGCTCTGATTTTGTTAGTAATAAATTCAATTAAGATCCCCAATTCAAATTTCTTTTGCCCTAGATGGTATTTGGTGTGTGATCTCTCCCAGTCCTTATCTCAACCCATGGACCCTTCTTTAGTTATATTTTCTCTCCCCTTCCAGACGCAGAGGGGAGTAGCAGAGGGGCTTTGGTGGGTGCCTGGTGTCCAGCCAGGATTAACCCACTACACACTTGAGAACTTACAACTTTTATTTGTAAACATCTAGGCAGACTAGAAAAATCTGGTTCCAAAAACCTTAAGAAATATGGGACAGGCATGCTGGAGCTCAGCCATCACTTGCCAGTTAGATTCAGTAGGACAGACAATGCTAAAAGCTCTTTGGTGTAATGAAGACAAGGCTGCTGCCAGGATGGCTCCATAAGAGGACTGAAGCACTCTTTGGTCCATGTTTGCTGACTTTTGATGCAATCTCCAAGGATTCTTTACTCCCCTGGCTTTCCAGAAAAGAGATGGAAAATCAAAAAACCCACATGTGGACATGTCATTATTAAGGACCATCTTGGTGTTAGTTAAGTTGTCTGACAGGTTTCCATAGATTTAAATATCCAGCAGGACACAGGGACTCCACATAGGTTTAAATTTTCTTCTCCTTTCATGTGTTTTGGACAAGTAGGTCATTGCTTAACTCCAACTATGAGAGTTCTGGCTAGTCTTGAAATAACTCAAAGAGGACTATACGGATTCTGCTGTTGTTGCTTATGGTTTCTATCCATGCATCCCCTTTTTGTAACATAATTAGCTGTTCAAGAGAGGAAAACCCTTTTGGCTCTGCTGGGGCTTTGAGGTTTTTTGAGCAGAAAGTGATTAGCAATGAGTTTTCTTAACTTTCTTTGTGACCATTCAGCCAACAATCAATGAAGCTAACTTGAATTGTGTTGTCATACCTCATACTGCCTGATGGCTCTCATCATCCCTACACACAACAAATCACTTCTGCTCCCACTGGAGCCACTTTCTCTGATTGCTCTTGACCTCAGCTTTTCTTTCAGTCCAGGACTGCTTGTCCTCCTCCTGCTATATCCTTACAGTTAATGAGTCTTCTCATTCATTCAGTCTGTCTCATTGAAAGTATTTTTAGACTGTGATCATCTCCCTTGAGCTGGCTACTTCTTAAGATAAATGTGATTTCACATCATCTTTTCTCCTATGTTCCCTTAGTCTTAAAACTTTTATGTTTTAACTCTATATCCTCTGAGGATATCTGATGAAGACCTTTTGGCATGCAGACCTTCAGGGCCACCTGGTAATGCAGTATGGAGAGGAACACTATCTACTACTTACATTTTATGAGATCATTACTCTACGTAAGAACAGATTTCTGGTTTACTTCAGAATTGAATCCCCTTATTTCCTCTATACTGCCATTGCAAAGGTTTCTGAGACCTTAGAAGTGGCATCATTTTGTCAGATAGTCACACTTAAAATAGACAAGCCACTAAGAAAATGTCTGTGGTTTCTGTACAAGGTCTTTAGCAACAGGGAGCTTTTACTTCAGCCACTAGCATTACCAGAGAAGAAATCTGGTGGTCATCTGATTTTCCATAGTCAGAGAAGCCTAAGTGCTTTATTTTTAAAACCTTTGCAAGTATTTAGACATTGTCACAAGAAATCATGTTCCAAAATATATTTGCTATTGCAGCTGGTATGTAATGAAATGCAAATAGTAAGTAATGACTCTTTAAGCACAGAAGATGAGAAGCTTTTATTATTTTTCCTTAGAAAACGTTAGAGCCATTGAACAGATTTAGAATTTACGACATTGCCATTGAGCTCAGCCTTCATTTACTAAATCATGTTTAAGAGCAAAGGTTCTGTTCACAGCTGTTGAGCCCCGTTATGTTTTCTTGCCAAGGATTTCTGTAAGTATAGAAAGGTATGACAAGGAAGGGATGTCAGGGCAGCTAGCTAATTAAAAAAATACTCTTAACTGTTTCTGCAGAACTACCACCCCAAAGAGGGCAGTCTGCACACTTGGGAATGAGCAGAGAAATAAGCCAATATACAGGGTCAGTCTAATGTTACATTTTTATAGTTCTTTCCATCCCAGAGGATCATAACTGTAAAGGCTGTATCCATCTGAAAGTCCCACCATGACTGCTGGAATCCAGTAGTTTGCTGCAAATGAGCCATTTAGCTGCATAAAATGGTGATGCAGCAATTTCCAGCCAGGAACACAGGTGTCTGACAGGAAGAATAGTTGTGCGTGACTGTGCTGCAGTGACTCAAACTGGGATCTGTCTGTGCTTCTGCAAGGACTGAAATTTTGTGGTAAGGGCAGACAGCCCCTTGACACAGGGGCTAAGCATGATCCAGCCCTGATGTGAAGAGGCAGCAGGTTTCATGGGCAACTAATATTGTAGTGGATAGATTCTGTCCTTGCAGAGTGGCCCACTGAAACTCTGAGTTGTTTTGCTCTTCCCAGTGTGCAGCCCTAAGGAGCCTTACAGCCTGTGCCAGCAGGTGCCAAGTGCCATGAGCTGCCTGAGACTGCAGTGTCCCTCAAAAGCCAAAAGCAGAGGGCAAAGATGTCAAACCATAATTTCTGGTGGTGGCTGAAATGTTGAAAGCCTGTTGTCTTTCTCCACAAAAGTGGAGAAATTGGATCAGCAAGCCTGTGGAACAAGAATAATCCTTCCAAGGTGAAGTGTATGGCGTGAGACACTCTGGCTCTGGTTCCAGTGTCTAGGTGACTGTCTGCTCACCTTGACACCATTTGCCAGGAAAGAAAAATTTATGTTGAGATGCTGTTTGTGGGCGATGATAATAGCTTAATTTTCTCATAGCTTTGAGTTGACAAGCCATGACTTTGGTAGTGTAGTTTATAAATAGAAATTAGAATGGGTCTTTAAATTGGTTATTAGATGTGTTTTTAGATTGGTTATTACATTAAAGTAGGGAGGATGAAAGGACTTGTCAAAAATCACACGATGAATTATTGGCAAAGGCAATAAACAAATCCTTTTACACATTCGTGTGTATGCTCTAACAAATGTACAGAGACAGCTAATACAGCTAACTGTCAAAAAGCACAATACAGCTCAAGTAAAAAAATCCGAATACCTTTTATTGTTCACTGGTAGAGAAAATACAGTGTTTTACACATGGAAACAATGGTGTGTTCATGCGAACACACACAGTGTGGAAGGATTTATATCCTCCATGTTTTAGTTATCCAACTAAGGGTTTTTCCTGTATATTTTCAAGGTTACTCTGCTTATCACGACAGACTTTGTTTGTTATTGATTCAAATGTGTATTCAAGTGCAAAGCAGTCAAAGAAGGTTACAAAGCCTGTAGGAATGAGTGACTCCATTCTGGCTTGTGAGAAATGCAAGGATAAAAGCAAGGTGCATTCCACTATCAGGAATGGACCAAGAGCCTTTCTGAGGAAGAAATAACATTTTTATTATGTTAATAAAAACAGCCTATTAAAGAGAAGCAGTGGATTCCTATCCAGCCCACATAAGCTGATGCAGTTTGTCAAAACAGAGGCTTCTCATTGCAGCTGCTGGGGAATCCAGTGCTGTGATCCTGGTAGAGATGTTATGGTATCCTTTGTTAAGGCATCTATAAGCATAGGATCTCAGCACTGATCTAATGGGCTGCTGCTGCAGCTAAAAAACAACTGACACGTGAAGTTGATTAATCCCTGTAGTAATTCTATTAACATCCTTAATGGAGTTATAACATGGATGATTTTATCCCTCAGCAGCAATGCGAGAGGGAATTGCCCTGGAGAGCCTGTAACTAAAGTGTGGCAGGGATGTCTGAGAAAAGCATTCTTCTGGTTGTTTCAGTCCAAAATGAAGTGTCCTGCTGGGCTGGAAAACCTCCCTGTCTTCTGGGATTTTGAACTCTTCACAGCACTTATGGTGCAGGTGTTCCCTGTGAGAGGGTGATGCATCAGGGCCCTGACACAGCAGCAATGCTCTTGGCACCCTCCCAATTGCTTGCTGTGTGGCCACAATTCCTCTGTCTCTCTCACAGGTATGCATAGCTTGTCTCATCACACAGCTTCTGAAACACAGCATTTTCATTCACCTTTGTGGTTTCCTCTCCTTGTCCTTCCATCTGACCATGATTTATCTGCTTGCTGCTCCCTGTCAGAAGGGCAGCTTTGCCTGGACTCTGTAATTGGACAAATGATTGCTAAAAATAAGTAGCACAGCTACAGTCTTGACCTGTCATTGTATAGGGAACAGATCAAGAACAGAAATGGGAAATTCTCAATTTCTTTTTGTTTTCCTCCTGATTTTCTAGCCTGTGGAGAGAAGGTTTACCTGACGCATTAACCATGTTCATAACCTGTTCCTAGGACAGCTTGATTGCATTGCAGTTCTGTCATTAAGGGCTTCTCAGTATTGTTAATCAAGAATCATGTCTTGAGATGGAAGGGACCTACAGGGGTCATCGAAATCCAACTCTTTGCACTGCACAGGACAATCCCAAGAATCACACCATGTACCTGAGATCACTGTACAAACACTTCTGGAATGATGCTGTCATGTGAAGTTACCTCAAGGATATAAGACCCAAACAGGCACTCCACAAAACCCTCCCAAAGACTAGACACCATTTTTACAGTCTTCCACAACAGCCCAGGCTCCTGCTGCAGTTTTTTAAGACTATATAGGGTGACTAATGGGGCTGGGGACTGCGGGATTCAGGCAGGAAGCCACAGGAGGGTCTGACTAAGTTTTCTGCTACTTCAAAGACTGTTGCCACATATGCAGGTGCAGTGGTGTGACTACTAAGCTGCAGTATCTCACCTACATGGTTTGTGATTTCCATGTTAATATGCTAAATTTATTCTGTTTGATAGCCCATCCTTTCCTCCCACAGCAGCTGCAATCCCAAGAGATGGAGTAGCCCAGCTCTGTGGTGATCCAGGAGACAGTGGGAGAGAACAGGGAAGGTGTTGTGTGCGTGGGAGGCACACACACACACACACACACACGGATGTTATTTCTCTTTCTGCCTATGGTAGCTACTCTCTGCGTTCTGCACAGGGATGAGAAGTCCTAGCAGCCACTTCTTGCCAAAGACTTCTTGCAGGTTCTCCCTCCAGGGCCGGGCTCTTACCACCACTCCTTTCCGCACCTGGTACCGCGTCTGCCCACGCAGGATCAGCAGCATCTGGTGGCAGCAGAAGCCGGCGCAGGCCAGTCCAATCCCAAGCCAGAGGTAGAGCATGAGGATGACAAACATCTCAGAGCTAAGGAGAGCTCCTGAAAACCAGGAGAGAGGGAGGACAATAAAAGAAAGAGCTTAGACACACAGGCGGTGTAACATGGCCCCAGGAACCAACAAACCACCTGTTTTCTCTGGGCACAAGCGGGGAGGTAGAAACAAGATAGGCTGGTTGCTCTAACTATATTAAATCATTTCCTTCATAGTGTCTGATGCAATGGATCTGCTGTGGAAATATTAAAATGATAATGGTCTCTTGTACACTTATCCTTTTGCTGTTAATGTGAAGATCTAGATTACAGGGACAAATTCAGCCAGAAGTAAAGCATATCTGTAAGTCTCCAGCACTATTCTGAACAATGATTAATTTATTTAAGGATTTACCTGCTCATGACAGGGAATCTATGATTTCTAGGATTTTGAAAACAAGTGGATCCCACAGCATGTAAATCCTTCTAGAAGCCTTACTGTTTGTATTTAACACAAGGCAGAAATATTTCAGATTTCTCTTTTTCTCCATCTCTACTATATGTGTGCATAAAGATACATATTACATATATACATGTATATATATATATATACATATACATATTAAAAAAGAAAAATAAATCAATAATGACTTTCCTTCCTTCGGGGCAAAGCAGTTTCCATGTGATTGCAAGAAAGAAACCTTTCTAAAATACAATCCAAAATCCTTTCTAGCTGCTGCTAGAATACTCAAAATACTTTGAATATCTGAAGCTCCTAATTCAACTTGGGGTTTTTAGTATATATTTGTGATGGATATATTTGAATAAAAATGTTCTGTAGGCCCTTTCCTCTACAATGATTTTAAAACTCCTTCTAGAAAATATTAGTATAAGAGCAGGTATCACTGAGTGACCTTTCAGTGTGTAAGCAGATCTAAACCCATGAATATAATATTCTCTGTGTGTCCATATGATGTTTATGCATGTATTTTGTGCATATTGGTATATTATTAAACAACCATATTTACACACAGGCATATTTACACAAAGGAAATTAAGTGTGTGTCAATACTGGTATAAACAGCTGATATCTTTTCACTGGTTCCTACAAGGTTTAGAAATAAAAAAGCTCTCACATGCTTCTGTTCCTCTGGAAGACCACGGGCCCTACAAGACCAACTGTGATAGAGCAGGGATTGCATGGACAGTAGAGGTGTGCTGCCTAAAAGAGGTACATGGGTTCTTCAGGTTTTAAGTTCAACAGAAGGGTGACTGGATATGCATCTTTTGCTTCCCTTATGGAGAAAGCTGGATTAGGTGGTATCACCTGGTTGTGCAATCTGTGAATCCCATCTTTGCCACCTGGCAGTGCTGTAAGCGAAAGATTGGGGCAGGCTCCTCTGAGGATAATTTGTAAGGACACTGACGACAGCCTCAAGCTTTCAGAGACTGTCTTCACTCGAAAAAGGTGCAGGAATCATTCTGTTTTCTTCCTAAATGCAATGTCATCTTTCCCTTCTTATTAGATCCCATTCAGCTCAGTGGGCTCCGTATGCAACACAGCAAGAGAAGAACAAACCCCTTAGGATAATGACAAATCCTCATACCAATTCTGTCAGAATAACTTAATCTACCAGGTAGGAAGCCCAGAGTCAAATACTGGATTCTCTGTCCCTCCTTTACTGGACCAGAGTGTGACAGACATTTGTTTTTTCCTACAGCTAATACTGAGATGGGATATGGAGAGAGACATTTTCTTTAGACCATTGGGAAGGCACCTATAAGCTTTATTTATCTGACTTGCTGAAATTCAGCATTCAGGAAGTAATTATCCTTGTTCTCCCTTGAAAATATTAAGCATCTCTGATCCATCCTTTCCAGGTACATGATTTTTTTAACCTTTTCTTCAGGCTACCTACATAAAGCATTTTCTATAATTTTTGTGGTCCAATATGAAGTGTTCACAATAGTGCTCTCCATTTGCCCCTCATCCCCACAGCCTCTTTTAGTGTCAGATTCTTTTTTGCTCTGAGTGACCCAGTATGATCTCGAGCTTATATTGCCATATATTATCCATGGCAGTAAAGCTGTATTGTAGGCTGTAGTTATTGACTTTGGGTCAGATTTTGAAATCCATGCCTGAGTACAGTCTGGGCAGAACGAGCCAGCTGAAAACTTTCCCAGCATGAAAGCAGGGAACACTTAGTTGACATAAAACCAGCAGACCAACCCTTCATCCTCCTTTACTACTTCTGCAGTACAGTGGGCATGATGGAGAAGAAGAAATTTAAAGTTTTTGCCCTGCTATCACAGTCCTCTGTTTGGATCATACAACGACCTTTAAGTAATAGTTACATTAGCTGAAAAATACTGTGTGAGCAAACTTTCCAGGTAACCGTTGAAGACCGTGCTTTTCTTTCCTGAAATGGAGGTTAAATGTGCTGGTAGAAACTCAGTAGGCCCTTCCTCCCAAGCAATGAAGACACAACATGCCTGTGTCTTGCTGTGTGAGGCAGCAGTTCTCAGCAGAACTAGAGGTTTGGTGAGAGCTGCTGGAGCTGCTGCCTCTCAAGGGTGTTCTGGCTCTGAGCCTTGCACCCAGCTCCATTGTGTCCCACTCAAACACTGCCCACATGCTGTCATGGCACCACAGTTGCTGCCACCAGAGCTGGGGCACTTCAGTGTCTCTGCAAATATATGCCAGGACCCACCTCTGTGCAGATGAGCCCTCAGAGTCAGAGAGACCTAATTCCTTGATAATCTCCTCCCATATCCCTGCTCCCCCTCCCAGACTGCTGTGCTGAGCAGAGCTTAGGCACAGGGGAAAATCATTCCCAGTGTTTTTAATGCTAGTAAAGCTCATGCAACATTATTTACAAAAATTTTTCTAGCTGGAAAAATGATTCTATTAAAATGTCATGGCAGGATTTCATGTTTATTGTCTTTCAGTGATTACCATGACAAATCTGTAAATTTGCCAAGTAGAGAGGTATTTGTTTGTTTTCAGATGGCAACCCAGCCTGGAATCTGAAAACCAAGCTGGGGCCTCTCTGGCTCCTGTATTCCCAACAGTGGAGTCTCCACACTCAGATCTTAATCAATACTTCTGGTGACAGTGCACAAGCCAAAACAGACCCCCTTCTTACTAAACTCAGCTGAACCTGCAAAGCTAAAATATATGGGATACCTATTTTAGTCCAGTAAAAGCTGATGTAAGTGTATGAGGCAGGAGTATAGGGGAGAGATGGCAATTTTCTGCAGTCGCTCTCAGGGCAGAGTAACAGCCTAGGCTGTCTGCATAATCCCTTCTCTGAGGTCAAGATCTGTCTAACTCTTAGTTTGGTCAGACAAAGGGTTGAGGTTGGAGAGTTTGAGGGTGTGTTGAAAGATGAAGATCCAAGGCTTCTTGCTCTGCAAGAGCAGAGGATGAGTTATGGGAGCAAAATCAGGAGAGGGAAGAAGGGTTGTGGAGATTTACAGAAAGGCAGGGAGAGAGGGGAAAGGGGAAGAAGTAGAGAGAAAGACAAGGAATGGTAGCAAGGAGAAGGAGGTATTTGCTTTTGGTGTAGAGCTTTTGCAAAGAGCAGGACAGAGAATTTCCCCTGGTTCTCTGTGGACTTATGTCCCAGACTAGGGTCACAAGACAGGTAGCTAATCATGTCACATCAACTCCTGTCTTGGTTTCTGTTGCCTGAACCCCAATTCTCCTGTGCTGGAAGGATGAAAAGATCTCATAACTTTGTACTGCCAGGAGGCAGGAGGTGGGTGACAGTGAAGGGAGTGGACCTGAGTAAGATATACCTGCTGGGATATGGGGAACCTGGAGATTTGTAGGGCACAAAAGCCTAAAGGACCCCACACCTCTACCTGTAGGACAGGCAAAAGATCCCCCATACCTGCAGTGAAATCCCTCCCCTCTGTCTAATCACAACACATGTCCTGCACAAGAGATAGTTCTATTTTATCACCACCAAGTTGGTTATGGGGCATTTTCCAGAGCCTAATGCACTGGGAATAGAGCTATGTATGTAACCTGGAGTGGGTCCCAGCTTCTATTTCAGGTGAAGCAAAGTCTTTTGAAAAGGCTTGCTGTAGCCTCCAAAGAAAGCCAATTGCCCCTCTTGCCCATTTCCATACCACACCTCCACACAGATGGCTATCCAGGGAAGATCAGGTCCCCCAATCCCGAGAGCCCTGGAGGAGGAACACGCTCATCTCTGAGCAAGGAGTTCTTACCTGAGAAGAACTGGCTGATGGAGTGAGGCAGAAGAGTGAGGAAGGCCAGTGGGTCCGCAAAGGACATGGCAAGTGTAGCAGAAATGTAAGCCATGCCTGCCACCAGGGAGTCAAGGCAAGCCAGGGAGGTGTAGAGGCAGAACATGATGAAGTTTCGCATGTTCCTGCTCCCGATGCAGTTCCCTGTGAAGAAACAGTGGTGGTCATGCCTCTGGGTGACTCTGGCACACAGTCTACAGAAGTGAGTGCTGGGCAAGGCTGAGCCAGGGGACCTGCTTCCATCCAGCCAGTCTGCCAGTTCGGCTCCTTTGCCCAAGTTTAAGTCCTTGCCCAAGTCCTCGGGGGAGCTCTGGATCACAAGGACGTAGTTGCCCAGGGCATTAGCTGAGAGGAAGAGGAAGAGGGCCCCGTGCAGCAGAGCAGGCGAGAAAAGTGGGGTGGTGGAAGGGTCTCTGAACATGCTGGGGATGAAGACAAAGATCTGGAGGACGAAGGTCACTAGGGAGATGCACAAGAAGTAGGCTGGAGCGACAACATTGAGCAACCTGAGAACTAGCATTGCGGATTACGTTCCTGCGGGGGAAAGCAAGGAGAGAAGGAACATCACCGCTCCGGCTGCACACTTCATCCTTCCATTTCCTGCCGGGTCTCGGCCCCGCTGCCTTCGGGAAATGCCCTCCGGGGGCCGCTCTCCCTCGCCGCCGCCCCACGGCCCCTGCCGGGCCGAGGCAAAGGGACAGCCCGTGGGCAGCGACCGCTCCCCGGTTCCCGGAGGAGACACCCCGGCCCCGGCGCCAGCCTCCAGGGAACTTGCAGCAGCGGTGCCCCGGAGGGGCTGCAGCGGCTGAATGGGGAGAGGCGGCTCCCACGGTGTGCTGGCGATGTGAGCACTGCTCTGTTCGCCTAGCAGAGTCTCTCTGCCAGACAGGGTCAGTTTTGGTATTGCATGAGAGGAAAAAAGGTGGTGCTGGAGGAGGGGGGAGTGAATTGGAAAGGAGGGGTGGGAGGAGGAGAAGGGGAGGGGGGAGAGGTTTCTCTAATCCACTGCAATACGGATCAAATCCAATGCTCTAATTTATCCCTTAAAGCCACGGATCTACAGATTACCTCTATGACCGCTGCCCTGCTCTGCACGAAATTAGAAAATATATAAAACAGCTGGTCAAGTGCTGTCCGGATGCAACCTGCGGCGCTCGGCTACCGAGCCGGGGCAGCTCCGCAGCTGCAGCCGCAGCTCCGGCCGGGCACGACGCATCCCCGCCGAACGGGCGATCACCCCGGGGCACAGCCTGCATCGTCAGGGCATAGGATAGCCCGGAGAGCCACACGCGGCAGGCAGAGAGCTGGGTGGCGGTGTGGGTGCCCCGGCATCCCGAGCACACCCACGCCGGTAGCCTCAAGGACTCCCCAGCGCTGGTGTCTGCAGAGCCCCGGCGGCCCCGGACCCGCCTCGGCCCCGCGGCGCTGCGGGCTGCACGCTGCCACCTTGCAGTCTCCTTGTC